>JAJEJO010005818.1:573745-782134 GCA_020662805.1 Glaucomys volans | reverse complement strand
CGGCCAATTTGCTCTATCCCATTCTTGGCTATTGAAATTTATCTTGTTTCAACATTATACCACTCACATGCCAGATAACATCCTAAGTTTTTTACAAATACCAGCTCATTTAATTCTCACAAAACCCCTGTGAAGTAAGCACTATTATAATGCTTTCATAAGTGAAGAACCTGAGGCACAGAGGCTTTGACTCACATAGCAAGTGTATACAGTTGCTGAGATTTGAGCATGGGACTGTGTTGCCTCCAAGATTGTGCTCTGAGAGGCAGCCTAGAATCTAAACTGTTTGCCATTGCCAGTCCAGAAACCGCTAAAACCTAGAGAGCCAAAGAACATGGCAAAAGGGCCAGGGCCAGCATCTGCCACCCCACACCTAAAGCCCAGGCCAGAGGGTACCAGGTTCTTCTAGTAAGAGAACAATTCCCAAAGACAGACATCTCCAGGGAAGGAGACTAAGTCTGTAGCATATGGGCCAATCACTGTCTCCAAACCCACTCAGTCACAGCCATGTCTTCCTATTGGGCCTGGGGTGATTTCGTCCTGCAACTGGAAGAGGAATTGAGGATAAAGTGAGAGGAATTGTCTTACAGTCCTACAACATGGCCCCCAGTAAATAGAAACAGACGTTACACTTACCTTTTGTTGTTGTTTATTTTATCTATCAAAGACTAGAAAAACTTGGTAAAAATTCACCATCATTGTGATTTTCACCAGCTTCAGTTGAATATATAGGTGTTCTTGTTATTGTTCACACTGTAGCATCATATTACCTAGTTTTGGTTCCAAGAGTTCATGGATTTTTGTTATAAACATGTTTGCTCTGCTTTTACTTTAGCTGGGCTCCTTTAATCCTTGTAGCAAGGTCAGAAACTCACCCACTTCATACTCGGCTGAACCCCATGTGCCTTGTTCTTGACAGCTAATGATGGCTCTTTGGTTTTGATTTTTGGAAAGCTCAGCATCTTTCAGGTGAATGCACAGTGGTTCTGAGGTCTCCACCATCCCATTCTCAGTTCCTCCTAACAAGAAGTCTAGGTGATGCTGGAGGGAGAGGTTGAGGAGAAGGGAGACTTGGATCCTTACTCTATTCTGAATGGCTGGGATGGTCATTTGGAGGGTGACCACTAAGTATCTTTGCGGTGGGGGCGGAAACCAGTGGCCCCTGGTTTGGGGCTTTTGTTCTTCCAATTCTGCTCACTGTGACCTCTTAATCCTCTCTCAAATATTTGTTAGTCTATATTCTAACTATCTTCATGTCCGTCCCCTTGTGGCACAGATACCAGACCTGATTATAAAATTGCTAGAAATTGTTAGAACCTTATGATAAAGAACCAATGTCTGGGGAAAGGGTTAATTTCCCCCCTCCCCTCTATCAGCCTCTCTTCAGGGACCCTAATTAACCATGGTCCCTATCTAATGGATTGTAAATAGTTGTCTCTAGGAATCTCCCTAGATACACCTCTGTTCACATTTTAACATCACATTACTTGGTTTTGATTCGAAGAGTCCATGGATATTCCTTATAGACATGTGTGTAAACATCCCTGTGACAGGTTTACAAGGCCAGAGACTCAACAGTTGCCTGTAAAAAGTGTCATTTCTTCTTATACTTTGACACTTTCTGAACTCTGGGAACGTAGCTACATCACGTAATTGCTAGGCCGATTAACTGCTGTCTACACTACAATCTCATTGGCTTAGTTCTTAGAAATCTCTCTTGGGGAGATAAACTCAAGTCATCTTGAGTTATTGCTATCTCTGGTGAAGGCCTCTTCAAGATAATACTTGCAGGTGTTTTGCTGACTTTTTCTACACCTGGGAACTACTTATCATAAATTGCCTGTGCATGGTCTTTGGTCAAGTAGGCCAAGAATTCAAACCCACTAATCTTGTAATGGTGAAGAAGTGATGTGAAATTTTCTATAACGACCCCACGTAACTTCAGCTCAGGGGCCCAGAACTTCAGAGCACTAACTCAACCTGAGTTCTCCAACGCTCTGAGCGATGCTTGGTCTCTTGCTGAGTGTGATTTTCCATAATATCCTCACCTGGAAGACACCTAGTACAGTAGAAGTCATGGGGGACAAGAGAGGCCCAGCTCTGGGGCCACACCCCTCAATCCCTGCAGAACCCAATGGGACAGGGCCTCAAACCCCTCTGCATGTGGCTTTGTTGATGTGACTCTCCTGGGACTTGGGCCCAGAATGCAATGACTCTTTTCTCCCCTCCCTCCCTCTCTCTTCTTTTCCCTCTCCAAGAAGCTCAGCATGATGAGCTTTGCCTTCTGACCTCTTTCTTGGACCACGACCTGTCTCACTTCTCCTTTTCCCTCTGTGGTGCTCTCAGAAGAACATTTTAGTCTCTAAAGTGTATTGAGTACATGAATTACCTCATTCAATTTAACCTTGGCTATAACAGCATCCTAGGTAACATCATCCCTATTTTACAGATGGGGAAATTGAGACTTAGGGAGGTTTAACAAAGTTCCAGGGGTACAGTAAGTCAGCAATAGAACAAAAATCTGCACCACACTTTTTGCTTCAAAGGAAAGCCTTTTTCTTTTACAACAATATAATTTGGCTAATATCATTCCCCAGTATTTTCCCTTTCACTCAGGCTTATGCGAGCCTTCTTATATAAAACTAAGGTTTCATCCACCTCTGGTGTTTTGTTAAGTCTGTGATTCTTGGTGTAAAAGAGAGACCTTGATAGAGAAGAGGGGTGGAGAGGTGGGGCTGCTACATAATCCACTGGCAGTTGTTACCTTCATAGAATTAAAGATGGGTGGGAATGTAGCTCACTGGTAGAGCACTTGCCTAGCATGCATGAATCCCTGGGTTCAATTCCCAGGAACTCTCCCTCACCCCAAAAGAAACAAAAGATAAGAAGGTAAGAATGGGGATAACGGAGACCTATAGATCTTTCTCTAGCAAAGAGAAAAGTTAGAAAGAATGGAGGAATGGGGAAGGGAAACATACAGAGCAGAGAAAAAAGTCTGTGATCATCTGTACAGCAGCCCATTATTTGCTCGTCTGCTCCCTCTATTTCCATAGAAGTTCACCTTTCATTCCATCTCCTGCCATTTTCAAGTGAAATTAAAAAGAGATAAGAATTCCTTGGACCATTACATTGTATACACAGAAATTATTTGTCTCTAGAGTTAGGACTCGAAGGGACATAAAATAGAATGGGGGTGGTTGCTTTCTCCTACCAAGTTTAAAAGGGGGAGGGAGAAAGGCTTAGAGGCCTTGGTGTTTATTAGCATGATGGCAGTTAACCCTGATCATTTCTGGGAGCCCTGCACCCAGAATTGTGTGCTATGGGCTCAGTGGGTCTGTGTGCTATGGGCTCAGTGGGTCTGTGTTTTATTTTGTTTTGTTTTGTTTTTAAATGCAAATCTCAGCTTTAAATTCAACAGTCTTCTTTGGAATTTAAAAGAGTTCTAGGTTGTTTAAAGGTTGAGTGGAATTCCTAAGCCTGTTAACTGGTCACAGTCTACTAACTCTCATAATTAGCACGAGATTACTGTATTGTGTAAACGCCACTCAGTATTCAACAATGCCTAACCACTCCATTTCAGACTGTTTACTTATGAGGGGGCCTTTCATCCACAATCAATGTTTCTAAGCATTTAGCCTATTTAATACTGAAAGACAAGAGAGAGAAGGTGAGCCAGGGCCCAAATCATCTATTCCTCTACCCCTTCTCCATTGCTCCCTACCCTACCCCTACCCAGCCTCCAAACCTCAGCACTGTGAGTGACTCAGTTCTAAGTCTTATCTGGGGTATGAGCTGCATGACCTTGAGAAAGTCATCTCTTTACCCTGAGCTTGTTTCCTCCTCTGCAAACTCTAGAAAAGTGAATTGGGTGATGACAAAGGTCCTTCCTACCTCAGAGGTGCAGTGATGGGGAAAAGATGGAAATGTCTCTTCCTTGTGAAATTCAAATGTATTCATTATTTACTCAAAACTATAACATGCAACAGACTCCACACCGACTATGGAAAGTGTTCATATTTCTAGTAGTTGTCCACCTGCTCTTTTATTGCAGTGGACAAGTAAAAGGTGGCTTGTGAAAAATTCAGTGTCAAAAATATTTAGACAGTAGTGTTTAGAAAAATGGCCAGAGGCTAAGAGCACATTAGGAAGTAAAACTTGTAAGCAAACATGCATGGCTAGATATGTGTATAATAGTCAAGCTAACTGCAATTTTATTTTTGAGTAATATTAGAAACATTTAAAAACAAAATGAGCCACATGTAGTGGCTGAAATGTTTGCTACATGGATACATAAATGCCAAGAAGGGGAACTTGCACAGTTTTTAAGAAGCAGAAAGTTGGAGAAGGGAAAGAGTTTGGTGGGAGTCAGTGGCAGTGATGCTGGTGCTGTGATTGTAGATGGGCTGCCTGGGACAGAATTGCCTGTGAGGCACAAGGCCAAGAAGGGGCTCTGGATAGCAGAAACATCTGAGACAGAGATCTATCTTGTTTGATGAGTGAGTAAAGGGAACTTCCTCTTGTACTTACCTTAAGAAACCTTTATTCAAATATATATTGTGCATTACTAAGCCCACATAGCTATTAATGTGTTGCTTTGGGGATATGGACAAGAGAAGCGGAGTTCTCCTTTGGCTTGATTACTAAGAGAATCAGAGAAGTCTAAGATGGGATAGAGGTGTGGAGCAGCTAATATCCAGGTTGATCTCCCTCTCTCATCTTTTTTTGTTTGTTTGTTTTTGGGGGGTGGGTATGACTGTTCTATCTTGTGGCTCGATACACAATCCTTTACTTTTCCCTTGAAATGTCTTCTCTTTCTATACCCTATTCATTTTCTCCTATTGCTAGGGCCTCCTCTTTGCCCTAGGTCATTGGGCAGAGACCATCGGCTACTAGAGATGCACATCCAGGGACTCTGTTTCAACCTCCAAGTAAGTGCCTTCTGAGTGCAGATGCCTTGTTTCCTCTCCTGAATTCCCAACACCCTGAGCCTGGAACAGCAGACCTCAACATTTGTCAAGCTGATAAATTCCAAAGTGTCAAAGACAATGTTTATTTGGAAATACATTCCAATCATTCTCTATTCCTTCAAATGCTTCTTTGCAAAGACTTATAAGATAGTGTGATATTTCTGTAAACATGTGTATGATTGGGAGCCATCTTGCTCTTCTGGGCTCTCACCTGAGGCTGTATTCATTCTTGGATCTTATCTTTACAGGGCACCTACTATGGTGGTGTCTTTTCTATAATCCTTGATCTCTCACAGAGGGCCAGTAGAAAAACAACCCTTCCAAGTTTTCTGCACCCTAACTGCACCAATATTTGCAGATAAAGTCATTCAAAAATCTTTTTAAATTCTCAATTTGCAGTGTAAATAAGGCTCTTGCAAGGACCTCAGGTAATAACCAATGGTAGTCACCACAGCACCGGGAGCAAAGTTGTGCACCTTAAAGCCAAATCATTCTCAATTTTCTGGGCCCCCTGCCTGTGCCTGGGTGTCTGCTGAGTGCCCTTTGCTGCTGCGTGCACCGGTGGCCTTGGAAGTGCTGGGGGCTTAGGAATTTCTAGGCACCCGACAACTCTGCACTGGGACGGCGTCCCTGGCCTTGAGATCCAAGCAGAGCGGCCCTGGCATGCTAAGTGGGCAGCACTGGGGCGCCTTTGTTTCTCGTGGCCGTCTCCAAGGACCGGCTTCCCTCTGAATCTGAATGGATTTTTCCCTCACCCACTCCTCCCGGGCCCCCGGAGAGGACAGCGCCTCTTCGTGATGCGTCTCAAACACCTGGAGTGTGGGCGTGGGGGCTAACCCAGGCTGAGCCGGTGCGGAAAGAGGTATGCCCGCAACCCCCAGCCTGGCAGCCCAGTACCGCGCGGGCCTGAGGGGGCGCCTGGCTGGTCAGCGGCCCCAACCTTGGGGGTCCCAGTGCCGGCAGCCCCAAGTCTCGCGGTGCTACGGCTCGGACCCGGGAGCCGGGCAGGGCGCCCCCCGCCGCGCAACAAAGGCTGAACCGGGAGGAGGAGGCCGCTCAAGGAGGAGGAGCAGATAGAGGCGGGGGCGGCGGGCCGCGGCAGCGGGAAGCGCGGGGGAGCAGCGCCCGCCCGCGCCGTCCTTTGTGTGGCCGCGGCGCTGGCCTGTGCTGGTCCCGGCTGCGCGCCCGGCTCCGCGCCGCCCTCCTCGCCCCGCGCCCGGCGCGCGCCGATCCTCCCAGCAAGATGGCAACCCCGGCGTCGGTCAACCCTCCGGGTGAGTAGCGGCCGCGACCGCGGCCCCCGCCGGCGCAGCCCGCAGGCCTGCTGGAGCCGGGCGGGCCGGAGCGCACTGGGCGTCCGGGGGGTTGCGCCGCGCGTGCAGCCCGGGTGGGTGGGGAAAGGCTGTCACTCGGCGCGGCAGCCTCAGCATCAGCACCAGCAGCGGCATCTCCATCCTAGTCCTCGGCTGGCGCTGGCCGGCACCCCTGGATGTTGCGACGCTGACTCGCTTTCTCAGAAACCAGAAGGGCCGATCCCGAAGCTCTAGTAGTTCCCCAGTCACCTTTCCTTCTCTATCCCACACGTTTTTCTCTTCCGGTTTTGGCTGCTGTAACATAGCGACGGCAGTGGGTCCTGGCGGGTGCGGGGTACCGCGCTGTCTGAGGGAAAGTTTGGATCCAGGATTCAACAGGGTAGAACTCCCGGAATTCTCCCTTGCCCCCCGCCCCACGCCCGAGCCCCGGTCCTTTGCGCCCTTTACAACTGGCCACTGTGTATTTGAATCATTCATGGGCACGAAAATCCCATCAGTAATAATGTAGCGTGGAGCATCCCTACCCCTGCCCAGGTCATCATCTCCCTTATAGAACCCTAACCCTGTAACAAGTGTGCTCCTTCCTGCGATTTAAAAAAAGAAAATAATCTTGGTCAAGTGGGAATATTTATCTGTTTCGGAATCGTAGCAGTGAAATTATGTTTTCGTTGAGAAAGTTTCCTATGTATGGTCTGAACACTACTGGCTGCAGGATGTCTGAGAATGGGACACCGAAACTGCAGCAAAGTTTTGAGTGTTCAGTTGTAACTGCTGTGGGCCTGGTAAGTCACTCGGTGCCCACAGGAACAATCACAGAGGTCAGCCTTCAGGAAAGTCCCAGCTGAGGGAGTTTATGAGACCACAGGGATGAACAGGCATAATGCTTAGCAGAGAGAAGTGTCATCAGAGAGGAGTGAGAAGTCACTTCCATCTGTGGTGGTCAGGGAAGGTTTTGGGGGATTGTACATTTTAGATGGACCTTGCAGAACTGTGAGTTTTGGATATACAGAGCTTGGAACTGAAGGAAATTGCAGGCATGAGTCATTCATGATGACCTGGTTCTAAGCATGAATGGAAGTCAATGAGTAGTTGGTGCACTGGGGCTTTAAGGGGAACAGAAAATTTTAATATTGAGCTGTGTGGATGTTATGAGACCAAGAACTATGGACTTACCCCATGCTAAGAGTTCTTCATGGTATTGAACCGGGAAGTCTCATGATCCCTGCTCCCCGCACCCCAAGTTAATTTGTCAGCCATATCTAGGTAACATAGAAATAAGGTTACCAGACTGGAGGCAGGGAGGCCAGGTTGAAGTGAAGCAGGTGCTGGGCAGGTCAGACTTAGCAGCAGAGGCTTGAACAGAGAGGAACAAAAGCACTATTGAGCAGGTAAAAGAGTTCAGATTTGATGTTGGTTATATTGGAATAATGGCAGAGGAGGAACAAAGGAGACACTGAGGTTGGAAGCCTGTGTAATTCAAAGGAAGGAGGCCGATTAACAGAAATAGGGAGTCCTAAAAGAACAGACAAGGAGTTCCCTGTTTAGAACACTGAGTAGGAAGATGGCTGGTTTAAAAACCAATGCCAGTTTGTTTGCCATTGAAGCAATTTCAGCCCATTGAGCTACTTAGAAATCAACAGAAAATTAAGATTTAAATGTAATGGAATTAGAACAAGCAAAGAAAGTTAAATGATAATTTAGCTGAGTATGGTTTTATTGGGAAAAGGAATAAAATTTAAGGCAATTCACATAATTCATGTCCCCAACCTCACTACTGAAAACTGTTTTATCTGTTGCAATCTCAGGATTGAGATAAAATGGGCAACTGCCTGTCTTGTTGGTGTTGAGCATGTAGTTCCTGTGCCTCTGTCTCTAGGGAACTTGAGGCAGCTGCAGGGCCTCATTTGTGTTGTTGTCAATACCTGACCAGCCTGACAGGACTCTCTGGGTCTTTTCTCTGTTGATAGCAGAGATCTTCAGCATGGGGAGAATTTCTCAAAAGAACATTCCTTGAGGTGGCTACCCTTTATCAGTTCTCTTACTGGTACCCACAATAGCATGCAGATCTGTGGGGATGCGTTGTTCTTCCCCCATGTAGCTCTCCAGCTTTTTTGAGGGAAAGGATTTAGTTTAATGGATATGGCCAAAGATTCAAACCAAAGAGAGAGATTTCAGATTTCATTTACAACAAACAGAGGCATGGCCCTTGAGCCCATCCTCAGGAGCAAAAGTCACAGGTCATTTCCTTGACTCCCTCGTCTTCCTCCTGCTTCCTCCCCTCTTTAGATGTTGTTGCTTTGCACCAGTAAGAACTTGGTAAACACAGCTAAATGGACTGGGAAATACCAGGATTTATTTCTGCTGCTAGTTTGTGTTTAGGGGACTAAGGCTGCCTGCCCACACCCACTCACTTGCTCCTTGTTTTTCAGTTGACCACTGCACACCATTTGCAGTGACACTATTATGTGATGTAGTGAGGACCCTTTGGCGATATCAGAGTTGGAGTCTTTGCCCTCTCCTGTTATTCAGTTGATATAATCCAGGTTGGAATCCTTAATCTGTTCGTTATAGGTCTCCTGTCTGGGATGGGTAAGAATACCCCTAGTTACTCTAGGAAATGAGAGGTCTCTGAAGAAAGGACCTGGCTCCCAGGTATTTTCATGGCTCCTGCCACTGAAGTCCTGGACGCATTTCTTGCCTTCTGTGCTTCCTGACACTTCCCTATTTCTTGTCATTTCCAATCTTTACACTGCTCAATCAATACAATGACTGTTGTATTGGCTGTTTATTCTCTATTCTGTTTGACTAGAGATGACATTCTCTGGATTAGAGAGTGAAATTGTGGAGTTGTGGGGGCATCATGCATGTGCATTATTTGTTTTTCTATCTTTTTGGATGATATTTAAGTATATTTTAATCAAAATAGTGATGGTTTGAATTAGTTACCTGCATGAAAGGACATCTGCAGCTGACATGGCACAATTAAGAAGGAGACTTTTCCCAATGCCATTGTTCCATCATAATCTTTAATAACTTAAATATGAAGGAGTCAGGTACAAATTCAGATCAGTAGTCATTAGGAGTTATGTACTATCCAGACAGCCTCTGAAATGAATATTTGTAGAATAGATTTAGCAGTTCATTTTTTTTTTTTTCTGGAGTCTATTTTTACACTCCTCCCTCCCCACCTTTTAGGCTTCTGGTCTTTGATATTTTAAATTGGAATTGATTATATAGTACAGGAAGATTCTCTGGGCAGAGCTCTTTAGATGGAGGGATGTTTGGAACCTTTCAACAACACATTGGATATCTTTGATGTGCCAAGAACTTTGTAGGGTGCAGAGTAGTGCAAAGATAAGCAAGAATTTTATTGACCTTGAGGAGTTCTGAGCCTATAGAGGAGACATAAGTAGATTAACTTTTTAGTTAAAAAAAAAGGTAGAATGAAATGAATGTTGACTAGGTGTGGCTTTATTATAACAGGGACCCAGACAAAGTCACTATACCAGGTAACTTCCAAAAATAAGCCTTTTGCAGAGATATTTTAACCTATAGAAATTTTAGGAAGGGTCATTTTTAGCTGGTGGTTGGGGCAAGAGGTGGACAGGTTTATGAAGGTAGGGAGTATCATCAAGTGGTTGTCTCCTCAGTGCTCTTGAGGACCCAGCATGTCACCCAAGAAAGAGAAGTAGATTCAGAGCTTTTGAGAGGCCCACACTGTGCCTGCAAGCTGTCCTGCCTTATGTAGAATTAGAGCACCCAAACTAGCTCAACAGAGAATTCAATCTGACTTCTTTACATACAGTTTTCATTGAATCTACAGGCTCATCATACATTGCAAAATGCATCATTATTTTGTTTTTTTTCTAAGAAGAAACTGCTGCCAAAGTCAACTCTAACATGCAGTGTTATAAAACACTTTTCAGCTTCAGGGACATTAAAAAAATGTGCATCTTGGAATCAGTAAAATACTGTGCCTTAAGAAAAAGTCAACTTCACTGACCACGTGCAGCTAAAACACATGGTCTCCTTTTTAGTAAAAACTATGAAGTTTGCCCTTAGGCATGCGTCAGGGAACCCAATGATGGGCTAATGCCCTTTTGGCTTCCATCAAAAGAAAGAAAAAAATTAGAAGAAAGAAAAAAGAGAGTATATCCAAAAAAGAGGTTTATTTATTTCTTCTCAGTATGCTTTTTTAAATGACTTTATATTTTTACAATGGTTTTAGGTTCACAGAAAAGTTAAGAGAAAGATATTAAATTTCCCATATACCCCTGCTTCCACACAAGCCCATCCTCCCTGAACATTAGCTACACCCTCCCCTCCTGCCGCCCAGAGGTCCATTTGTAGAGTTGATGAACCTACACTGACATGTCATAATCACACAAGCCCATAGTTCACATTAGGTTCACTCTTGGTGTGCTTTGTGTAGGTTTGGACAAATGTGTAATGACATGTATCCACCATTGTAGTATAATGCAGTTTCCCTGCACTAAAAATCCTCTGTGCTCTGTCCCTTTATCCCTGCTCTATCCCAGCTCTTGGTAACCACTGATCTTTTTATTGTCTTCACAGTTTTGCTTTTTCCAGAGTGTCACAGAGTTGGAACCTATGTGGTTTATATATGGTTTGAGTGTATCCCTCAAAGCTTCATGTGTTGGAAGCTTGGTGCCAGAGTGGTGATGTTGAGAAGTGGTGGAAACTTGAACAGGTGGGGCCTACCTAGTGGGAGGTGATTAGACCTGTAAGAAGGGTTAATACTTTTCTCCTTCTCATAGGAAGTTTGTTGAGTGTTGTTATGAGAGAGGCTGGTAGCTGTCCTGTATCTCTCTTGCTTCCTGTCTCACCATGCGACATCTTTCCTCCTCTTTCACATGCACCCCCATCATTGTGATAGTATTCCCCCTGAGGCTCTCATCAGAGCCAGGCAGATGCTGTCACCATCTTCTTGAACCTCCATAAGCTTCTTTTCATTATAAAGTACCCAGCCTTGCCAGTTACATGTGACACACGCCTGTAGGTACAGCTGTTCAGGAGACCTCGAAAGTTTGAGGTCAACCTGGGCAACTTAGACCCTGTCTCAAAATAAAAACTAAAAAGGGCTGGAGATGAGGCTCAGTGGCAGAGCATCCCCAGGTTCAATCTCCAGTAGTGCGGGGAGAAAAAGTACCCATTCTCATATGTTACAGCAACGGAAAACAGACACACAGGGCACACCCACTGGCCACCTGCACCTCACCATCTTCCCATCACCTGCAACCACCTCACCATTTTCCCCTAGCCTCCGACCACCCAGGTGTCAGGACTAGAAAGCTGGGACTCATCCTTCACCTCTTCCCCTTGCACTTCATATAAAGTCATGATTTTCTACCCTAAACAGGACAGGGCCTGCCCAACTGAAAAGATGGGCAAGGGTGAACAGGAGTTGTTCAGTATGGCATTCCTGTCCCATATACACCTCAAAACTATCTGTTGCCCTTTCAGCTTGACTTCTTTCACTTGGTTATGTGCATTTACATTTGCTCCATGTGTTTTAGTGGTTTGATGGTGCATTCTTTTTACTGTGAAGTAAGATTCCATCAACTGGATATACCACAGTTTATTTACCCATTCACCTATGGAAGGACATTTGGCTATTTCTAAGTTTTGGCATTTATGAATAAAGCTGCTGATGACCAACACTTATGAGCAACTACTATGGACTAGGTACTGATCTAGGTTCTGGCGTTAAAATGATGAGCAAAATAAGTACAGCTCTGGCCATCAAACAGTCACGTTGTCATAAAACAGTCACACAGATTTGTTATGAAGTGTGTTAATGCTATGAAGAAATGATCCCCTGAGGTAAAATAATTGAGGGACTTAATTTAGATTGGAGGATTGGCACGGGCCACTTGAAGTCAATAAAGGCCACTTGAAGTCAGTGAAGCCCTCTTTGAGGAATGACCTCTAAGTCAAGTTCTGAGGAATGAAAAGAAACATGAAGAACATTCCAGGCACAGGGAGAGCCCCTGTGGTTGGGAAGAGCTGGGCAGGTTTGAACAACCAGAAAAGGGCGGTATTGAGGGGAAATGGTGAGCACAGGTAGAAGTGGTGTGAGAGGCTGGTGGTGAGAGAGATGAAGGTAGAGACTGGCTCACACAAGGCCATGGATCTTGGATCTTGGGTTAAGGGTTCTGATTTGGTTCCAAAGGTAGCAGAAAGCTATTGAAGGGTTTTGAGCAAGGGAGATATGTGATCCAACATGCTTTTTTTTTTTTTTTTATACTGGATATTGAACCCGGGGGTGCTTTACCACTGAGATTCATCCCTTTTTATTTTTGATTTTGAGATGGGCTTGCTAAATTGTTAGGGCTGGCCTTGAACTTGCAATTTTCCTGCCTCAGCCTCTTCAGCAGCTGGGGTTATAGGCTTGTGCCACTCTGACTAGCCCAGTCTGCACTTTCACAGGATCCCTGTGGCTTCTGTGGGCAGAGCAGATTGGAGAGAGTCTCAGAAGCAGCAGGACTCCAATTAGATGGTGCAGATGAATGTCAGTGGAGTTGGAGACAGAAATGCATATTGAAACAACTCCTGTTCACCCTTGCCCATCTTTTCAGTTGGGCAGGGCCTGTCCTGTTTAGGGTAGAAAATCATAACTTTATGTAAAGTGTAAGGGGAAGAGGTGAAGAATGAGTCCCAGCTTTCTAGTCCTGACACCTGGGTGGTTGGAGACTATGGGAAAATGATGAGGTGCTGGGTGGTTGGAGGTGATGGGAAGATGGTGAGGTGCAGGTGGCCAGTGGAGTGTGCCTGAGGCTTCAGTATTTGACACCTGTGTTGGAGTACCCATGAAATATGCAAGTGGAGCTATTAAAGAGCCTATGGGACACATGGCCCAGAGATCTGGGCTAGAGAAATAAGGCAAGACGTTAGCATTGTCCCAGGTTCCCTAAGAATATTCTTCAGGGGTAAATTAGGTCACAGAATGTAGGGTATGTAAGCCACATACCTTAGTTCCCATGCTTCCATTTACTGCTTTATTTCCTGAGATTAACCAAGACACAAGCTCATAGGGCAATTATCTCTACATTTTTGCAGAACCATCAATGTACTTATACATGTATATAGACTTATGCTGGTTTGTAATGTAACAAAGGAACGTCCTATACTTAGAGTTGCCCAGAAATGGAATGTGCTTCCTGGGAGGCCATGAAGTTTTCCAATAGAATCTAGTGGGGAGTGTTGTGGAGCAGGTCTGGCTGTTGAACTAGGTTATCACACGGAACTTTTTGTTCCATGAATAAAAGTCGTTTCCCATTTCTGTGCTGTGTCCTTGGAATAATTAAATGCTCCCCTGACTTTCCTTCCCTACTCCCTCCCCATCCTCACACCTAACCATTTTCCTGTCCAGTTCAGTTTTTCCCTCCTGGTCTCTGGTGTCTATTCAGGTAGAGTGTGTCTAGAGTGCTTCCTGCCAGGGCCCCATAGGGCTGTACTTTGTCTTTGGAGCTTGTCTCCTTGCCTGGAACTAAGTGGTGGACTGTGCAGTTGTTTGATGGACGCCTGTGTCCCTCTGCCTAATGGAAACTCATAAGAGAAGGGAGGGCACATGCTGTGGTAGCCCCAGTACCTGCCAGATCGTCTTCTCCATGGCAAACCCCAATAAGGTTTTACTAATGAATGAATGTGTGATTCTAAAGAATTGCCTCATATTTTCAAATGTGGTTTTCTAACTATCTCCCTTGAAGAAAAGAAGCACATATTTTGTATTCGTGAATCTGTAACAGAATAAGCCAGAGCTGTCTGATTTAAATTCTGACTTTAATTTGTAGAAACTGATTTTGATCTGAAAATCCTACCAGCATAATCCCTACTTGAGTTTGAACCAGTTCTTTGAATTTTCTAAGAAAAGGGAGACTTAAAGGCACATAGGCCTTATAAATCTGCCCAGGAGGATGGTAAGTCACATGGGTAAGGGTCCTTGTTAACATTCCACTAAGGTCCACAAGGAAGGGGTTCTCATGGTGCCTGCTTAGTCACCAGCAGCTATAGATGCGGCAGACTACATGCTGTCTTTTGATGCAGCCACTGTTCAAAGATGGTAGCCCAGGACTCAGGAGGCAGTAGCAATGTCAGATGGTGTTTTCACTGCCATCTGCTTGAATGATGCAAGTCTGGAGTTGGAAACTGAGGCCCTTTGCTGATAAGCATTGCCTCTGTGGCTGCCAATACTGGAACAGTTTGACCATTTCCAGACAAATCCATAAAAATGTCCAGATGTTTACAAGTAGGTAGTTCTTGCCTTTATGTGCTATGTGGACGTACTGGCCACCCTTTACAGGTGTAGCTGTGTCTTCAGAGCAGAGTGGGGCTATGCTTGCCCTGCTGATGAGTGACCTTTTACCTACAACACTCCCACTTTGCACCGAGTACAGAGGAGATACACGTTGATGTAAGAAATTTGGAAAATACGCAAAAGTGCTAAGATAGTTTCACTACCCTCACATTTTTGCATACGTTCTTGCAGATATTTTTCTAAATATTAAGTGTATGTGTGTATGTATATACATATGTATATATTTCTGAATTGTTTTGAACATATTTTTATTACCTTCTCCCTTCATTAATGGCATATCCTATCAAGAGTACTGACTTGAGAGGCTATATGGTATTGTTTTATGGCAGTGTCATAATTGGTTAGCTTGGTTTCATGTTTCATTTTCAGTGTGCTACCTCCTAATGTGGGTGTCACTAACTCACCCAGAAACCTTTGACCACTGTTATCCTCCTTGTATTGAACTACAGATTTCCAGCCAGATCACTTGACTGACAAGTCCCCAGGGCTTGGAGAGCCTGGGCTGAGATGATTTCTTGTCCTTCCTGTCTGCATTTGTGCCATGATACAGGTCATGATAGTTATTCCTGTTTCCAATGCAGTTTCAGGAGGCGTAATAAGAGATGATGAATGTACTTGCTTAAGGTTTGCTGATCCCTGCTTTTCTTCTATGCTTTTAAGCAGTAGGGAGTAGCTGCAAGTGGACCTGGGCACCTTTCCTTCCAGGTGCAGGCAACAGAAGAAAGACTGGAAAGTAAGACAGCCAGGGAGGAGTCAGGATGCCGTGTGTCATGGTAGCACAGGGGGAGTTGCCCTGAGCTGAAACTGAGTTCTTCGAGTAGATTCAGGTCCTTTGGGTAGATCTGAGAAGCAGATTGGCCAATGTCCTTGCTGTTGGCTGAGTGAAGGAGGTGGGACCAGAAGAGAGGGTGGTCTTTCCGACACTAGATACTCATGAAACCCTGAAGTGACTCACTTTATCCATCAGAGCCTGACTGTCTGGTGAGTGAGGCAATTTCCTACCTGTTTTTGCCTGGACCTTCAAATTGCCCTAACAGCCATTAAGTTAAAAAGCCAATGGAATTGTTAAATGGCTGAAGGAGGCCAGACAAGTTGCATGGCTGCCTGGCATAAACAGCAATAGGTGATCTTAGGCAATCAATAGGAAGCCTAAAAAGTTAATCCCTGCTCTAGTTTTTAATTCATAGAGTCATAGATATACAGAATGATATTCCCTTTTTATATTGAATAGATCACTGGGGCAGGTAGTGGGGCATCTGAGAAAGCTGGCTCAGGAGCCACACAGGTGTGTCCACATGGTTCTTCTCAGAAGGGGGCATTTTCAATGTCTGGAGACATTCATGGTTGTCAATTCCAAGTTGTGCCGATGCTACTGGCACCTGTGGATAGCAGCCAGATTTTCCATAGTGCCACAACAAAGACTTGTCCCATCCACATGTTGTCAGAATTATGTTCGATAAGCTTTGTTTATGGAGACAAAACTTTTTCTAGGCCTCTGGACAGTGGCAACTGGACAGGAAACCCTGGAGTGCCATTCAGATGCTGACCTGCAAGAAACATGTCAGAGACAAATGGCAGCTTTAAAAGCAAGGTGGTGCTTTTGAGATAGTTAAAAAATCTGTAATGGAAGTTAATTTAAATGTGAAGTAACAAACTACAAGAAGTTTTTCTTCTTATTTTTAGAACAGAATTGATGTTTCTATCACATCAGCAGTTTGAAATGAGGCATAGTCTGGAATCATTTGCCATAATTTGATATGCTTGATAGATTCCAAGTCCCCCAAAGAATAAAATGAAAGAATGTGATCAAGGATCACAGCTGTGTTCTCGGTGTTTTTGAAAGCGTTTCACACCAAAAAACTTCCAGTTCTCCTCCTCCAGTGTCCCTGAACACCACCCTTCCTGCTGCCTGCCCAAAGGATGCTGTGCTGGCTACTAGGGGGATAGAAAGATGGGAATCAAACAGGTTGGTTACAGGTGGTATATGTTCAGCTGGTCCCTGAAGCAGGCAGCCCTGGGACAGGTTTATGTAAATTTGTGCAAATGACTGACCCTGTTGGTATGCAGAAGAGAATGGGACCCTCTCCAGTTCTTTTCTGTAGGCAAAGAAAGGAAGCTGAAGGAATGGTTCAGAGTACAGCTCTTTGCAGAACTAGAGTGTGTGTGCCTTTTCTTAATCAGCATCACAAACAGCGGGTCTCAATTTCCAGCTGCCTGCTGAGTCTGTAGGGTCCCGCAGATTCTGGGAAGCCTGCATCTCCCTGGTTTACTCCTCCCCCCAGGTCCCCTGTGGCAGCGAATGGCACCACTCTCCATTCATTGGCCCAAGCCAGACATTAATTATTTTAATTGCCTATCCACCTAATTAAACAAATATTAATTGAATGCCAACTGTGTGCTCACAGTGGTGTGCAAACCCAGGCATGGTTTCTGCTTTCACAGAGCTTTACTGTGTGGTTGGAGAGTCAGCCATTTATTAAATAATCACACGCATGAGGATATCATTAAAATAAGTATTATGAGAGAAAGGAGTCTTTGTTTCCTAATGCAACAGGAAACCATTGAAGTGAGCCCGAGTAGGGATGTTTTGTGATCAGAGGTGCATTTTGAAGAGATTTTTCTGGTGCCTGAGTGAAGGGCATCCTTAGTGGCAGCAAGGCAGGCTGGGTGAGAGAAATCTCTTGCATGACCATCTTGACAGTCCAAGGAAGGGATTGTGGAGGCCTGCTCCAGGTTGGCAGTTGATGAGAAGTAGATGGAGCCTTAAGATAGTTAGAAGTAGGGGCTGGGGATATAGCTCAGTTGGTAGAGTGCTTGCCTTGCAAACACAAGGCCCTGGGTTCAATCCCCAGCACCGCAAAAAAAAAAAAAAAAAAAAAAAAAAAGGATAGTAAAACCAGTAGAAAAAGGGATGGAATGGACATAGATGAGGGAGGCAAGTTTCCTGATTTAGTCATTAGCTGCCATTTCCCCTATAAAGAACACTAGATGAAATCTGGAATGTTTGGGGCTTTTTTCCTGGGGGCTGGGGAAACCATGAGTTTGTTCTTGGACACGTTGAGGGAAAGACAGTTTAAGTTCAGAGATGGGGACTTGCTGAAAACCTCTGAGTTGCTTCTGCCCCTGGAGTCAGGACTTCCCAACAACTCCCCTACTTTTTCCTCCTCCTCTGCACCTTGAGCAGGTCTAGCACATTTGTGGTGCTTCATAAATATTTGTTGAATGAATGAATGTATTGATTTTCAAATTCCCCAAATCCCAAACCAACAAGAAGAGATGTGTCCACCGCAAGGATTTTTGCTTGGGGGAACTTTACTACATGCTGAGATCATTTCGGGCCTATGGAAAAGTCGCAGAAATGGTTCACAGAGCGCTGCATGCTTGTTACCTAGATCTCCCAGTTGTTATTACATTGACTGTATGGGTTTCCCTCTGTTTCTGTACCATTTGAGAATAAGAGGCAGATATGATGACTTGCTAACTCTAAATACTTCAATGTGTATTTCCTAAGAATAAGGACTTTCTCCTTTAATTTGTAGCCTGAATTAGGAAGTTGGCATTAATCTAATAGCATTATCTAATTCATAGGCCTTATTCATAGTTCACTTATTTTTCCTCCTAGCAAAAGAAAAGTTATTTTCTGGTCTTGGATTTAATCCAGGATTACACGACACATAAAGTTGTGATGTCTCTTTAATTCTGAATAATTCCACAGTCTTTTTTTTTTTTTTTTTTTTGCCTCTTGTAACCTTAATGTGTCTGCCAAGCACAATTATTTTAAGGAATGTCCCTCCATTTGGTTTTGTATGATGTTGCCTCACAATTAAAATGAGGTTGTACTTTTTTAAAAAACAAATTTTAATTTTTGAAACAAAAATACCACAAAGGTACTGTTGTATGACAAGTTCACTTCTAACAGTCCTGGGAAAGCAAATGTCATAGTTGGTGACACCAACAGGTGATTAGGACAGGTGATTAGTGACATAAAATGTCATTCCCTACATGCCTGGCACACCTCATCTTTGGGTCCTCTATGCCGTATTGGGCATGTCACGTGTTCCTGGGGATTACAGGTCCTGAGGATTTCTTTTTAAGATTGCAGAGTTAACACGTTGCTAACCTAAATATCAACTTCATTTGACAAATAAAATAATTATGAGCTAACTTTGCAAAGATTACTATATCTCTAATAAAGTCAACATGGAGTTGAAGTGTTTAATTACCAACTTCCCTGACACAGAAATTGAAAAGCTTTTCAGGTAAGTTGCTCATGTGGAATGCCTGAAACACACTGCAATTAACAATTGGATCTTCATTCAAATAGTAATTACTCTGTGATTTGTCCCGTTCTTGGTTTCTGGTGCATTTCCAGGTTTAGATGTGCATTTGCATTTATTTTAGGAAGTTAATTTACTACTTACCTTAAGTTTCTATTAAAAACAAGTTCATGGTTTACTTTGCTTTGTCAAAAGAATACCATTTATGACTTAAAAAACAAATTTGAGGGGATATAATTTGTCTACAGAAATTTGTTGAAGTTTACATTCTGAAAATTCTCCTGCTTCTTCCTTCTGCCTTCTTTATCTTTCTCCTCATCTCCCCCCCATCTCTTCTCCTCCCTCCTTTTTCTCATCCTCCTTCTTCTCCTTCTCCCACCCCTCTCTTTCATCAAAGACTCAAAGGAACAGGGTAGGTAGAAATGTTTGGTGTACCATATAATGGCAGCTCATTATTTGAGGAAGGTTTCTGAACACCTGGGCTTCTCAGTGTGGCACCCATGGTACCACTAGCTTCTAGGATGGCAGACAGGTCTGCCTATTTCCCACCAGAGATGACTCCTGTATTGAGTGCTGGTTGTGTACCAGGGCCTCTTTTCTGTGCTCAGGGTATAGAGGTGCACAAGGCACTGTACGGCATGGTGGACCTGCTGACCATTGGCACATGAGCTAGCTGGCTCCCCTTTTCTGGCTACTGTTTCCTTACATGTAAAATGGCAGTGTGTGGCAGTGGGGCAGATCATAGTATTTTGTTGTTGCTATCGTTTGGATCTGAAATGTCCCTGAAGACTCATGTGTCAAAGGTTTGGTTGCCAATCCATGGTTGCCTCCAGTTGGAGGTGGTGGAAATTTTGGAGGTAGAGCCTACTGGGAGAAAGTCAGGTCAACGGGGCATGCCCTCAGAGGAGAGATTCGGCTCCCAGCCCCTTCTCGTCTCTCTCTTTATTCCATGGCTGCCGTGAGGTGAGTGACTTTGCTCCACCACGTTCTCCCTGCTATGATGTGTGTGCTGCTACAGACTCAGAAACAATGGAGCCAAGTAACCATGACCTGAAACCTCAGAAACCATGAGCCAAAGTAAAACCTTTCCTCTTCAAATTGATTTTTGGAAGTATTTTGTTATAGCTGTAGAAACCTAAGTTGCAGTAAGGCTTAAATGTTCTATTCACAGTGTTTGGGATGGGACCTGACACACAGCAGGTGCTCTACAAGGGCTGCCTTCCTCATCACAGTTGTTCTCTTAGCACCTTCACACTGGTATGGAACATGACACTGACTTGGCATCAAAGAACCAGTTGTACCATTGAAGAGAGGGCTCTCTTGTGAAACAGCCCGACACTCTGGGGCTGACGCCACCTCTGGACATCCCTCCTTCTAAACTCATTTCAGGGAGAGACTTGGAGCCCTGCCTCTGCTGTCCCTACTCTGCTCCTCCCAGCCCTGGAAAGTGTATCAGTGGACTTCGAATAGTCCTCAACCCTGCTAGATCAGCCTGCTCCCTACTGTCAGGTTGTGACATCTTTCTCACTACCCTTCCCATTCGCTGAACTTCCCTTTGGCTCTGGTTTCTTGCAAGTTGAGATCTACAAAGCTTCATCACCTACTCCTCTTGCCCTTGACCTCACTCACAGAGAAGCATCCCATTCCCCAAAGACAGCTCCCCTTCCTGTCCCCTCCCTCCCCATGCTCTGGACAGACCAAGGATCCCACCACGAGGGATCCTTTGTTGATGGCCCAGGGGTTACTGCACCCTGGGTGGGATGCTGTCCCTGGCCTGCCCACACTCCTGGAACTTAACTTCTGCAGCCTCTCGGTGCCCTATCTCCTTCCCCCTTTCCACCTGGCCCTCCTGCATTCAACCTAGGTCCAAGCCATTCGAATTGTGTACAACACTTTGTGGAGAGACTAAAAGTTAGGTCATGTGCTCTGTTTTTTTTTTTTTTTTTCCCAGGTTTATTCATTCACTCTCATTCATAATCCAACAAATATTTATTAACTCTCCGCCCTTTGTTAATTTTGTTCTTTATGCTGGGAGTAGACTGATTAGGAAGAATGACAGTCTATGATTTTATGATCTATATTCTCCCAGAGGGCAGTTTCTCCCTGTGTTCTCCACACTAAATGTGCAGTTAGAAACAAACTTTAGTGGCTGGGCGTGGTGGCGCACGCCTGTAATCCAAGCGACTTGGGAGGCTGAGTCAGGAGGATCGCAAGTTCAAAGCCAGCTTCAGCAACTTAGCGAGGCCCTAAGCAACTCAGTGAGACCCTGTCTCTAAATAAAATACAAAATAGGGCTGGGGATGTGGTTCAGTGACTGAGTGTCCCTGAGTTCAATCCCTGGTTCCAAAAAAAAAAAAAAGAAACAAACTTTATTCCAGAATTCAGAGCCTGTGAGGTCTGTCTACCACCAGAGGGTGCCAGACGGTCCAAATAGTTGTCAGGGATCTCCCACTTGACCATGCACAGAACCACCAGGAGGGCTCGTTAAACACAGAGTTCCTGCATCAGACTAGCATTTCTAACACTTCTCAGGTGCTGCTGCTGCTGCTGCTGCTGCTGCTCCAGAGACCACAGTTCAGTTCCACAGTGGCAGGGGCAGTGGTAGGCCAGTACTCTGTCCACACCAGCTAACCTGTTTACTTGCACCAGGGCTTCCACGTTCATGAGCCTATTGGATCCTGTTGTTACAGGGTAAGGACCTGTCATGGAACCAGGGCAGCTGCCTGGTCCTTAGGTACCATTTCTTATGATTCTGCTGGAAAAAAATCAAACCACATAAAGTTTTCTGTTATTTCAGTTTTATGACTCCTAGATTTTTCTTTCTTTCTTTCTTTTTTTTTTTTTTTTTTGGTACTGGAGGTTGAACCCAGGGGCACTCCACTACTGAGGCACATCCCCAGCCCTATTTTGTATTTTATTTAGAGACAGGGTCTCACTGAGTTGCTTAGGGCCTCGCTAAGTTGCTGAGGCTGGCTTTGAACTCGCGATCCTCCTGCCTCAGTCTCCCAAGTGCTGGGATTACAGGCGTGAGCCACTGCGCCCGGCTAGATTTTTCTTGATACATAGATCTCATGTCTGTCCATCACTGTCCCTTTCCCAGCCCACCTGTTCATGGCTGACTAACTTACCTAACACCATGATGATCAGACTCAATTGGCCCATTTCACAGATAGGAAATGGAGATGCTGATGGTACAGCAGAGAGTTGGAACTCATTTTCCTGATTCTACGTGTACCTTCTTTCAACTTTACTCTGGATTTCCCTGGACAGTTTGGGGAGGGAAGGGAAATGATTAACAAGTGAACTGTACTGAAGAGACATGAATCAAAGGTGTTAGCTAGTCATCCTGCAACATGAAAAGCGGGGAAGGAGCCCATTCTCAGTGGACTAGTTCTGGATTTGGCCAGATAGGTGTGGAGCCTTGGACCTGACCCTATTCTCTTAGTCACCCTAACCTTTTCTCTTTTGGCTTTCATTTTCCCATTTATAACCTGCAGGTTAGTTACAAAAATGCCTCTGATGTGGCTGGGTCCTGGAAAGTGTTGGTAGAAAAAGCTGAATAGACACAGTTTGGGTTATCAGGGAATTTTGGGGGTACTTGGGGAGGTAAACCTAGATGATCTTCTTGTATAAACAGGGCATCCCTGAAGAGCAGGGGGTGCTTTGTTTTGGAATCCAGTATAAACCTTCACCAGAGGGTCTTATGATGAAAGGTAGAGTATGAAAAGCACAGGAGGAGACCACAGTAAGCTCTATGCAGAGAGCCTGGGGCGAAGGGAGACTGCAGCAGAAAACCAAGACATCAGACTCCCTTACTCAAACCACTATCCACCTATTTCTCTGGGCCTCTCTCCCCATTTGTGTCCTCACACCAGAGCCCGTGTTCTGGATTTGTCTTTGAACTCGTTCATACCTTCTTGGTTTAGAAGATACAAACCTTATAAAACATATGAATATACTTATGTAGAATACATAAATATATATTATGGGCTGGGGATATAGCACAGTGGGTAGAGTGCCTTGCAAGCACATGGCCCTGGGTTCAATCCCCAGCACAGGGGAAAAAAAAAATCTATATTATGAACATATGAAAAAAGTATTCATTTCAATAAAAATGTCTTATCCTTGCCCTGGGAGTCAGTGAGATGTGATAGTGAGACAAAACAACTCCTAGGAAGGCATCCCATTTCTGCCACTTGGAGAAGTGTCTTAACCTTTCCGGGCCCCACTTTCCATGTAGAAAAATAAAAACAATGCTCACGTTCCTCTGAATTATTGTGGGAATCAAATAAGATAAACATATAAGACATGGGTGAGGGAGTCAGGTGGCACTTAGTAAAAATCCAGCAAATGCTTCTTACATGTCACCAGAGTCTAGAATAAATACTCGACTCTGGACCAGAGTCACTGGGATGGCTTTCCAGTGGCAAGTGCTTCAGTATCTAAAGGGAAGATACTGTACCATTGTTCAAACTCTGGGTAAAGTTTTTTCCTAAACTTTAAGACTGATAATTAATGCCCTACCTGTCACCTAGGGCATCGCCAGACAACCTAGCCTTCTATTCTTTAGGCGGCTAAATTAGTAAAACAGGAGGATTAGAGACCTCATTCAAGAAACTCCTAAAGGTGCTACTTCTGGAAGATGGGAAGTGACCTCCAATGGAAGTTCTCAGGTACAGGGAGGAATGGCAAGACAATAAGCAATTAGCACAAGAAGAAATACAAATATACTTTGACTATGAATTAATAACAGGATATACTGTATGGGGTGAACAAAGGGAAAGCTGTGAGGTTCAGGACTACTAAACTTTTGCTAAATATGTATAATGGTTTTAGAATAATAATCAATGAATATAAAATAAGGAGTCTCCAAACTAGTGGAACAACAAATAATAGAATGAAGCCTGTGTTTTAGTCAGCTTTTTCACTGCTTTGACCCAAAGACCTGACAAGGACATTTAGAGGAGGAAAAGTTTATTTTAGGGCTCATGGTTTTGGAGGTCTCAGTCCGTAGTCAGCCAGCTCCATTCCTCAGGGCTCAAGGTGAGGCTCAATATCATGGTGGCAGAGTATGGTGGAAGGAAGCAGCTCACATGATAACTAGGAAGCAGAGAGAGACTAAGCCCAGTGCAGCAAGTGTATATCCAAAGTCACGCCCTAATGACCCATTTCCTCTAGCTGCACCCTACCTGCCTTCAGTTACCACTCAGTTAATCCCCATCAGGGAATCAATTCACTGATTGTGTTAAGACTTTCATAACCCAATCATTTCACCTTCGAATGTTCTTGCATTGTCTTCCACATGAGCTTTTGGGGGACACCTCACATCCAAACCATCACAGCCTATAACCCTGTTACTGTTTAGGGAAAAAGAAAACATGGGACAAATAGGCAGCAAAAAAAAAAAAGTGGAAGAAATAACTCTGTATATCTAAATAGTCTGAATAAATATGCTATTATTTCTGGGTTAGGAAACAAATATTGCTAAAGTAGTTTATTTTTTTTATTTTTTATTTTTTTTGGAACTGGGGATTGAACTCAGGGACACTTGGCCACTGAGCCACATCCCCAGCCCTATTTTGTATTTTATTTAGAGACAGGGTCTCACTGAGTTGCTTAGGCCCTCACTGAGTTGCTTAGGGCCTCGCTAAGTTGCCGAGGCTGGCTTTGAACTTGCGATCCTCCTGACTCAGCCTCCCAAGTCACTTGGATTACAGGCATGCGCCACCACGCCCGGCTTAAAGTAGTTTTTTTAAAAATAGAGACAGATGTGATTTATAAGAGATATAATATGAATTCCCTCTGCAGCTTTAATTGTGTAGATGTTTTATATCTTAAGATGGAAATGTGTATAAATTTTTATTCCCTTTTTTAATGCCTTAAAATTTTTCATAGGTTATATTTTAAAAATCTACTTAAAGTTAAATGATAATGGGGAAATATATTTTTAAGTATATGATAGTTAATACCAGCTGGGCACAGTGGTGCATGACTGTAATCCTGGTGACAGGAGAGGCTGAGGCAGGAGGATTGCAAGTTAGAGGCCAGCCTCAATAATTTAGCGAGGCCGTGCCCCAAAATAAAAAAATTAAAAAAGGGCTGGGGGTATAGCTCAATGATAAAGCACCCCTGGGTTCAAGCGCCAGTTTTTTTAAAAAAATTGAATACCAAATATTTTTATCTATATATTTGGATTTGTGTATGTGACTTAGAGTCTATTCATATAAAGAATAAAAGGAAAACAAAAATCTCAAGAGGAATGTTTTTAAAGTATAGAGACAGGCAATTCAAAAGGTGTAAAAAAGGGCTGGGGATACAGCTCAGTTGGTAGAGTGCTTGCCTCACAAGCACAAGGCCCTGGGTTCAATCCCCAGCACCGCAAAAAAAAAAAAAAAAAAAAAAAAGTGTAAAAAAGATCACACTAAATCATGTTAATTTCATTAATAACTAATGAAATAAAAGTTGAAACGAGCATACTTTTGCCCATCAGCTTGGGAATAATTAAAAAGCACTCTAATTTCTTGTGTCTGTCAAGAAGTTTGTGTATTTGGTAGAAATGAAACTTAGTGCACCATTTCTGGTGGAGATAAGTGTTTAAACTCTGGTTCAATAATTTGAGTACACTAATTGATTTTAAGAAAATGATCAGTGAGAAAAAAATGTCATTAAGGAATTATATTGGGGTGGTGTTTATAAAAGAGAGAAGTAATATAAATGTTCCACAAGGATAACTAATAATGGAATCTAGATGCCCAACAGTGATATGAACTATTTATATGAATAGTATTTTCAATGGCCTACCATTTAGGTATAATATTGATGATATAGTTCTATTTATTGTATTTATTATGTGTACAGAGAACAGTCTGGAATCATACAATAAAAAGTTAATCATAACTATCACTTTATGTGTCATATTTTCCAGCTGTTTTAGTCTTGTAATTTATAATAGAATAAAGAATTAAAAAAGAGAACATGTTCCAAATTTATATTTCATATTTTATATCATGTGATTTAAAAGCATTAACTTTTAAATCAAATGTATGTTGGCATACATGCATTTCAGCTCTGTCACTTAGCTGCCTAACTCTAGGCTGATCACTTAGCCTCTCTAATTTCCTTGAATCTGTAAAATGGTAATATAATAATATGTTCTGCATCCAGCAGTTGTGTGTAAATGGGTCGTTCCTACAGTGTGTTTAGTATTAACACCCAACAGTGTCTATACCTGAGAACATTAGCTGTTACCACCATCAGGATCATCAACACCATCCTGGACCTGAGGATATTTCACAGGAACTTGAGTAGGTTCTCAAATGATCTAACAATGGCAGCATTGAGGAGTATATGTAGGAAGATTCATGATTTCCTAATACTAGGGACATGTTCCTGACACTGGAATACTCATTATGTAATTATGAGTCAAACAATCAGTTATGTCAAATGTCTTTATATATAAAGACCTTACCTACCTATGGTTATCCCCCAGTAAAGTAGTCCTTTCAGATTATTATTTTTTTAATTTCTTTCTTTTTTTTTTTTTTTTTTTTTGGTTCTGGGTATTGACCCAGGGTCACTTTACCAGTGATCTACATCGCTAGCACTTTTTATTAATATTTTGAGACAGGGTCTCACTAAATTGCTGAGTGCTTCACTAAATTGCCGAGGCTGACCTCAAACTTGAGATCTTCCTCCTTCAGCTTCCCAAGTCACTGGGATTGCAGGTGTGTGCTACCATGCCTGGCTCCTGTTGGATTATTAATCCATCAAATACATTAATGCACTGATTAGGTTACAACTCTCATAATCATGAGCTTTTGGGGAATACCTCATATCCAAATCATAGCAATTACTAAAAGATATACTGAGTGTAGTGAGATTACTAATTCACATCCATATTAATAGTGAGACATCTGCAAATATGATAGAATTTATAGTGCACTCTGTGAAGCATTTGGTGATGTTGTGTGTGTGTGTGTGTGTGAGAGAGAGAGAGAGAGAGAGAGAGAGAAAGTGTCACAGTATGTTTTGCTAGGATTCCTTCATGTGTAAAAGATAGCCCAATTCACACCAGATTATACAAACGGTAAAGGTTATCTGTAAAGCTAGATATCCAGTTGAGCATTTGGACAGATAAAGATACAAGAGTGCTAGTGATGTACTTGAGACACTGTTTCTTCTCTGTGGTCCCTTAGCCTGTCTCCTGTGTTGGTCTTTTTCTCAGGCAGGTTCTACTCACATGATGGCCCAGTTCCCTCTTGTCAGTGGAAAGTCCAGCTGAGGCTGTGGGTGGAATGGCCAACTGACATCTCTGTCACTAGGGTACACCATGTTGTGCGTAGCCAGAGGTGGGCACGTGTCTACCTAAAGAGACCTCATGGGGGTAGTATGCTGATTTTAAGTCCTTTGGGTATAGGCTAAGGAGTGGGATAGCTGGGTCAAATGGTGGTTCCATTCTGAGTTTAAGGAATCTCAATACTGCTTTCCAGAGTGGCTGCACCAATTTGCAACCCCACCAGCAATGTAAGAGTGTACCTTTTCCCCACATCCCCGCCAACACCTGTTGTTGCTTTTATTCTTGATAATAGACATTCTAATTGGGATGAGATTAAATCTTAGGGTAGTTTCGATTTGCATTTCTCCAAGTAGAGTTATTAAAGATGACTCTAAGGAAGATACAGGTCCTGAGTCATAGATATTGCCCCTGGAGTCACAGTGGGGACCTTTAGGACACACCATGACCTTGGCCTTGCTTGGTGTTCTTTAGGGACATATGACTCTTTCATTAATAAAGCAAGTTGTTTTACATTTTGCTCTTATGGAACTCTGCCTCCTACTGTTCTCACTAGCCCTCACTGTCACGGTCACCCACCCTCTAGGACTGGGGATGTGACTGTGCAGTAGAGCATTTGCCTAGCCTGCATGAGGGCCTATACCATCAATTCCCTTCACTGTTCCTTTATCCCCGGTACCACACACACACACACACACACACACACACACACACACAAACCACCCATGCTCAGCAGCTCCTGTGGATGATGCTGAGGGTCAGTCTCTATTGTCCATTGTGTTTGTCCATGGGCTTAGTACTATGCCTTGTTTACCACATTTGCACAATAAAAGCTGTGTTTGTTGAATGACTGAGGGAAAGATTTGGAGTGGTGAAGAGTGCCAACATTTAGGTGCTATCACCAGTCCTGAAAAAGATAGCACTGTGGAATCTTTCATCTTGGCCACATCAGTACACAGGTTTAAAGGCTCTAAAGAGATTGTGGAATAGTATCATCAGTATTTACATATGCACTGTTTTTTGACCTTACTTTAAGAAGATCTTGGACATTATCTCATGAGTAGAGGTGGTGCATAATTTATAGATGGAAAGGAATCAGACTACTCCCTGGTTTCATAGGTAAGCAAGTGAGGAAGATGGATGTGGTCCCAGCTCTTCTGGCCTGTGTCCTCCCACCCCTGCCCTGGTACTGGGCATTCAATCCAGGAGTACTCTACCTCTGAGCTTTACCCCTTTTAATTTTTTTGAGATAGGGTCTTGCTAAATTGCTGAGGCTGACCTCAAACTTGTAGTCCTCCTGCCTCAGCCTCCTAAGTAGGCTGGGATTACAGGTTTATGCACCCCTGGCCTTAACGGCCTGTTTTTAACCACTGTATCATGTTAAGCTTTACACAGTAACTTCAGGTTTTGGAGATCAGGATCAGGTCCTCATCCCCCTGGTGTTGAAGATTAAACACCAGAGAAATACCAAGGCAAGCATAGGAAGCAAGTTTTACTTAAGAGAGGGACAGAGGTAGCAAACATCTCCAGAGAGAGGGGACCCTGAGACCGGTGCCTGCAGGAGTGGATGTGTGCCTTGCTCTTTTATAGACACCCCACCCCCTTCTCTTTCTTCTCCTTGTCCACCCTAAGGGGAGGAAGGAGCAACCCAGGGGTTAATCTTTATCTACTCCTTGTGCTGGAAAGTGCAATTCCAGAGGTGTTAGTTGTTAGCAACCTGTTGTCTTTTCTTTCATAACCAGCCCTCATCTTCTCAACCCTCATCATTTGTTATTCACGCTGACTGCCAGACCTTTACCCCCTACCTCAGTCTGTTGAAGAATGTGACATTTCCTGTCCCCTCAGGCCAGGTGGGGCTGCAGGCAAATTGCTTTTTGGCAAAGAAAGCACATGGAGAGTCAGTACAGTGGGCTCATTTTGTAGAATTATTCTCTTAACCTCATGTTCCCACCATCTCAACCTCATTTGTCCCCCTATGATTTGTGTGAAATCTGTGTCCACTGAAGTGCCCTCAGCTGATAACTGTGGAAACTGTGGTTGTCCCATGGTCACAAGGGAGGAGTAACTAGGAGAACTGGACTCTAAACTTTGTCTTCAAAGCCACTGAGACATGCTATTTTTGGAAACAGACTTTTCAATTTTTAATAGGAGTGAACTCTGCTCTCTTCTGTGTGAGAGAAGAGGACCTGAAGAAGACAGAGAACACTATTCCTTTAATATACAAGTCCCAACTTTTATTCCCTGTCATCTGTCAATATCCACATCTGATATCTAGATATATACACAAATAATTTTGTGATGTGTAGTGAACTGGAATCCTCAACAATTCTTTGATACCTATTTTCTGCTAGGAAGTATATTGAAAAAGATGTGGGATTTATTTGGTACAATGTATGTCACTAGAAGATTCTTTTTTTTAATCTTAGAATACCCTCTGTATTCCTGGATTCCTTTTAGGATAGAAGGAAGAAATTAACTTGACAGATGTAGTTTTTCATAACAAAGGAATGGTATAGCCTGAAAGGCTTCCTTGAAGGTCCTGTGATAAGTATATATTTGACCTTCCTGTTTCCTGACATCAGCTCCTAACACCCTTGGCCCCTCTGGAATAGTAAGAGTATCTTTTGTATGGGGATGAGATGGCTGCAACTGGGACCCCTGGGTGACTTCAGGATGGGGCTGTCACCAGAAAGATCTAGGTAGGACTAGAGGGATGGGAATTTTAGCTCGGCCCTCTGACCTCTGGAGAGGGTGAGGGGCTGGAGGTCTAGTTAATCACTAGTGTCCAATGATTTAATCAGTTTTGCTTACCTAATGGAACGTAGGCAAAACCCCCTAATTGTTGAGGGCCAGGGAGTTCCCTGGTTGGAGGTTCTGGGAGGGTGGCATAATCCTAAGAAGACTCAGAGGCTCTACCACCCCAGCCCTTGCCTTGCCCTGTTCATGTCTTTCATTTGTCTGGTCCTCAGTTGCATCTTGTGTGTGTGTGTGTGTGTGTGTGTGTGTGGTGTGTGTGTGTGTGTGTGCATGAGCGCGTGCACCCATGTTGGGGATTAAACCCAGGGGCACTTTACCACTGAGCTACATCTGCAGCCCTTTTTATTTTTTGAGACAGGTTCTCATTAAGTTATTCAGGGCCTGAATGAGTTGCTGAGGCTGACCTTGAATTTGTGATCCTCCTGTCTCAGTCTCCCAAGCTGCTAGGATTACAGGCATATGTGGCCATGCCCAGCTCAGTTGCATCTGTTGGTGATAGAAATGAAGTGTTTTCCTGAGTTCTGGGAACTATTCTAGCAAATTACTGATCCTGAGATAGGGAACTGTGGAAACCTAAATTTTTATAGCCACTATCCTGGGGCTATCAGGGCTTCCTAGGTTCACTGGCCTGATAGGAGAGCTGTGCATTGTGCTTTCCTAGGACACCCTCTGTGCTAGAGGCAGCAGGCATATGTTTGTGTCTTGGAGATCTATGTGGTCTCCCCACCTCCCAGGCCCAACCAACCTCCCACTCACTGTTCCCCAGGCATGGCTGGCCAGGTTTTCTTCTAGACTGCAGATTAGAGGTACCCTGATAGGAAAACAGATTAACTAGGTGTCATTATATGTTCAAACCAGTCAGGTCCCTAACAAAGCTCCTAAGGCAAGGTCCTGCCCATCCTGGAAATTCCTTGGTCTCTCTTGGGGTAGCCCAGGGCTAGGAGAAACAGTGCCAAAGTGACTCCAGATGCTGACTGTCCACCCTCAGGTTGAGATGTAAATAGCCTCAAAACCCTGGGTCCTGGCTTCTTTAAACTATCTCTCTTTCTGTCTTTCTCTCTTTCTCTCTCTGCCTCTGCCTCTCTGTCTCTGAAAGATTGGGGTCTGCCCGATCCTTCAGGGTTTTTCTCTGCTCTGGTGGTATCGTTTGCTTTAGTGATGCAGGAAAGTAATCGGAATTGGGAAATAATGATCACAATCCTTTAATAATGCCCAGCTCAAATGCAGCAAAGGCAACCTGTCTAGGCCATTGTGGGCACTGTGTATAAATCCAGCATTGTGTATAAGTCCAGCACTGATCTCTTCCATAGTGCCCTTATCTGTGATCTAAGTCTATACCTGCTTGGGGCAGTACATATCTTGTAGTGCTGAATCATAATCCTACCCACCCCCCCAGACTGTGTCTTAGAGTTTTCCCACTAGCCGTCAGCATTCCCATCGTCATGCACATCCTTCACCAGAATTCCCTATCATCATGATCCCTTCATGGAGCAGTGGGCATCAGTCAGGGGTACTTAGTGGAATTTTTCTTAAGAAAGACCAGCCACATGCTGCCACTGACTGTCCCCCAATGTAAAGGCAACAGCCAAACCATGACCCCAAACTCCAGATTTTCTCTGGGTGGCAGCAGCCTTGGCACTTGTAAGCAGCTTGCTTTCTGTTTGCTCTCTGTTCTTCTTGGGTGTCCTTCCAGAGGGCCCTGCTTGGAACAACGGGACGGTGGCCGTGGTGGGGTGGAGTATTAATTAGTTGTTCCTGCTTGTGTCTTGGTTATGGCAGCCTGAGGTCCACCCTCTCCCACTTCCACAGTTCAGGCCTTTCTCAAGGCCCTCTTCCCACCTACTGCTTCCCTCTAAAACTCCCAATAACAGCGGACCTCCCATCAAGGCCCTGGAGATGGCAGAGAGGCCAGCCTGACTCCCTTCTACCTTGTCTTGTCTCTGAAGCCAGTGGTCCTGGGATTCCCCCCAGAACACCCATTCCAGTAACTGTCCAGTGTAGGGGAGAAGGGGTCTAGGGGAGGAAATGGAAGCAGCCCTTATAGACCCATCCAGATCCCTCTCTTTTGTTTGTTCTCCCCATTTCCCCTTATTTGAGAGCTTTTGCTTCAGGCCTCATGGGCTAGAGATTTCCTCTTATTGCAGTGCTGTGTCTCTGTATCTATCTGGCTGTTTTTTTGACCTCCCTACAGATGACCCACTTATCTAGCTACTTCTGCAGGTCTCTATGGCCTTTTGTTTGCCTTCACTTCTTTCCACATAATGGTCCTTAGTGGTGTTGGTCAACCATGTTTCTCCACTTGGGTGCTGAGGTTGGACTTTGCACCTCTGATACTTCCTCAAAAATCACCATGCCTCTCTGACATCTCCTGTGAGGAACACCTAGCAGGAGGTCCAGCAGTGGAAGCAGCTCTCTAAAGTCACTGGGCACTCTGGGGCTGCTGTCCAGGTCTCTACCTCCTTTTTCTCTGGGACAAGCTTAGGTGTGTCCACCTTTATCCCCTCCTTAAATGGCCCTATGGAACTGACCACAGTTGTAGTGAGGATTTTACTCCACAGAGCTCTCTCCTGAAAGCTCATCATCAAAGATTCAGGGTCTTTTCTCAATAGATAAAAATGCCGTGTTTTGTGTATTAGAACTCTCTAAAACCAAGAGAGTATGTACTTGTATGATTGTAAAGGGGGATTTATTAGATTGGCTCACATGATCGGGAGCTGGATAGTCCCACAATGGTGACAAGGTGGAGAGCCAGAGAAACTAGTAGCTGTTCAGTCCAAGAAGCTGGAGCCTCAGGACAAGAGGGACCAAAGATGCAGCCCTGCTCTGAGGCTGAAGATCTGGAAACTGCCAGGAGAATTGCCGGTAAGAATCCACAGTGGACAAGTCAAAGAGTCTGAAGCCCTGTGGTGACGGCAACAGCAATAAACACACCAGCTTAGAATGACTTTCTACCTCTGTCCTTTGTTCCCTCCTGGCCCCCAGCCTATTGGACAGCACCACCCATATTCAGGGCAGGTCTCTCTTCTCACTGTGCTGTTCCACATGCCAGTCATCTCTGTAACTACCCTCATAGACACCCATAGATATTCTGGAGCCTGATGCTTAGACCAGTGATTGGCAAATTATGGCCAGTGGGCTGCATCTGCCTGGCCTCCTATTTTTATACAGTGCGAATAGAGAATAATTTTTACATTTTTAAGTGTATATAGAGAAACACTGAAAGAATATTTTATGACAAGTGAAACTTGCATGAAATTCAAATCCCAGTGTTTGTAAATTGGAACACAGCCCCACTCATTTACGTACTGTCTGGCTGCTTTTGTAGCATAGCTGCAGTGAAGTAGTTACCACAGGGATCTTCCAATGCCAGAGAGGGAACTTTTGGCCCAGTGACAATAGAAACGAAATATCTCTCTACGGCGTGCAGACCTCACAGGAAAAGTTCTCTGACCTGCAGCTTAGGTGGAGCTCTGGTTCCCTCCCTTCAAGTCTTGGGTCCCATGCAGAAATTGGGCCATGGGGGATAGATCTGTTTGGTCTACAGTACCAGACAGCATAAAAATGATACCTTAACCACTTTGACAAGAAGTGTAATTTTAATGCCTTGCATGTAAACAGTTTTACTATTTTGCATATTTTATATTTGTAGAGTAATTCACTGTTTAAAATTTAACACAAAATGTTTTTGTTGAATGATGGATGAATATATTCATCAAGGAATATATTCAACAAGAAAACTACTTTCTTTCATAAAACTTCTTAAGGGGAAATTTTACATCTATGGAAGAATATGTGATTTCCTTAATTTGTTTTGTAAACAAGGAAAATGTTCACATTTTTTCATTTTAGAAAAGACATTTTATGGAAAAATTTGTTTACTGAGTGATGTGCCATTTGTTTTGGTTTTGAAAGATTCCCTGAATGCAGTATTCTTCTTTTTCCAGTTTCCATTTGAGAATAACAAAATTGCCTTTCCCCATTATACCTTCCTATGCAGAATGTACTTTATTGATGTTAATCTTCATGTAGAGTCAAATAGTAGCATGGCTACATCTGGAAATTTGAATCCAGAAGCAAAATCCAGAGGGGAAAAAAGAGAGGAGAGGGACCTTGGGAAGAAAGTTTACATGAAGGTGTGTGTTTGTTCATCCATGATTTTTATGTAGGGGAGGCTGATCTTGGTAGAAATCAGAGATGTCCAGAGGAACAAAGATGCGGAACAGAAAGCAAGGCATGGAGAGGGAGATCAAGAGAAAATTGACAAGTGAACAGAGGAAGTGAGGGATGCAGGAGAATAGAAAGCGGGTATTGGGGGGCAGGGGAAGTAGAGTGGCATAGAGGAGGAAAGTAGAACAAGAGGAAGAAGAGAGGGCATAATCTGGCTGCAGGATAATGGGCTAAAACTAGGGAGCCAGGAGCTTAGATTAAGATAGGTAGAAAGAATGACCTCTGCGGAGGTTTCTCATGAATTTTTCTGAAGTCCTGGTATAGAGTGTGGGGATGGGGCAGCTGTCCAAGGATTCCTCCTTTATGTTTTCCAAGTCCTGCTTCGGAGAGGTAGCACCAACCTGGATTCTAAACTCCAGGTTGAACCATTCTCAGGGTCTGCTCACCCATCTCATTCCCATTGGCAGCTGGACAGCTTTCCACTCTTAGTGAAGCCCTATTTCCAGGAAATCCCTAATCCCTTGATGTCTGCAAACAACTGACTACCTGCATTGCCATCTGCCACCTGGCCACACATGCCTTCTGCCCTCCCTTCATCCTTTATTTCCCCCAGCTGTCAGTCCAGAACACCCATCGCTGCCTCTATAGGTACCAGTCTCCCTGGGGTTTTTTCTTCCTTCTGAGCTATGGAGACTGGCAATCTAGAACACCATTTGCTTTATTTTTTGGTTATTATTAGCCAAGAGTCAGGACATAGTAACTCTCCCTGAGAAAAGCCATTATCAACTCAGTTCTCACTCTGGAAGCAGCAAGGCCAGTGCTGCTGATCTGAGGCTGCTCAGTCTTTTGAATTGGTTTCCTTGCCTCCTGGGATCCTAGCCCTCTCTTTCCACTCCTTCCACCCCTTATCATCACCACTTCTTTACTGTCCCAACAGCAGCCTCTTCTGTGCACATTTCTGACCACAGAACTGTGCCCACATTCCTCTGGCTCAGGGCCTGGTTTACTCCTCCACCCCATCCATATGGAACAGGCAGTGATAGAAATGGGCTCTCTGAGACCATTACATGGGAGGTGGGTAGGCTCCAGAAATAGCTTTGATATTGCTGTTTGTCTCTTGGTATTGGTTTTGTACCTGAGTAATGGAGAACCTCATATGTGCTTCTTTGGCCAGCACCTGAACTTCAAGTAAAATTTATCCTTTCATTAGTTCTTGAAAAATCAGTATCTAATGACCAGTATGTCCCACTTCTGATGCTATGCTCATGCACAATTGTGAACAAATTATCTTCCACTGCACAGGAAACCTCCACTTACTCCCCAAAGTCATCCCTGCCCAACTCCATTGCTGTAGAGCATTCCCCTTCCCTCTTTGAAGACATGGGGAAAGGGCTTGGATCAGTGCTTCCTCCAGCTTGGGTAAGGAAGCTGCCGTGAGGCCCCAACTTTTTACCAATAGGGTAAAAAAATTCTTGCCAAGTTGCTGGGCACTGACAGGTAAAGCATTCTTGCAGGTGGGATCTGGGCATTCCCCAAGGCTTTTAGGAATCCCCTTCTGTGGGACCCACTCAATTTCAAACATGACAACAAGGAAAATATAGCCATTATTTAAGGGTGTGGCGATTCCTTAAGAAAAATGACTAGATACCACCCCACACCCCCAGGGAGCTTATTTGCATGGGGAAATAGAGATGCATGGTCAACAAGTGACAGATGTTGCTCTCACCATATCCATCCATGTGTCCCCATCACAGTGTCACCTCCTTAGAGTTTGAGTGGAATGCTGGGTGGTTTGGGGAGTCTAAATTAAACTATGGTATTCCGAATTCACCCACCATTCCCCAGATGATTAACCATCTGGTGCCTTGACAAGGCTGTTTGCTTCATGATTTATATAGGTGCTGGTACCCCAAAATATGGAGGCCACTTTCACTGTGCCTGGGCCAACAATCTATCTGTGTGAAGAGTGGGCATGTATCCTGGCTTTCCTGGCAGTTTCCATGTGTGCCTGAGCTTTTAATGTTTCTGCATGCTCCCTTGTTTAATATTCATCCCACTCTCTTTCAGAGGCCTCCTTTTTTGGATGATAATTAAGAAGGCCACAGTAGCCATAAGCCCACAAGGCAGGTCTCTGCTTCCACTTACCTTGTCTATTACTTACTAGATAAACAATGTTCACCCACAGCCACCAATTTGTCACCTCCCCAGAGCCTTCTGAACCTACCACTCACTGTCCCTCCTACTTTGTGTGGATGACACCTCGGGTCCCAGAACTCTGTAGATTTACCAGTGTCACACAGCCACTTATCCTTCTTCCCTTCATCTTTCCTTCCTGTGCTGTGGAGTGATGTGCGGTTTCACTCCCCATTGCCCTCTGGTGTGGAGAAGTCATAAGGTGGGAAGTAGAGTCACAGGGTTGCACCCAGGAGGAAGAATTGCAGTCTTCTGGCCACTGCCACTGCAGTCCTTTGCCCTAATTTTTAAGCTGATGGTAGCATCTCTTCTGGCTTTTTTTTTTTTTTTTGGTATGAAGTTGTACCACTGAGCTACATCCCCAGCACATGTAATTTTTTGATTTTGAAACAAGATCTCTGTAAGTTGTCCAGGCTGACCTTGAATTTGCAGTCTTTCTGCCTCAGTCTCCTGTGCCACCACAGCTGGCTTCCCTCACGTTGCATAACTACTTTTTCAGTATTTCTTTACTGGAAACTCACCTTCTCCATCTCTATTGTCTCATCTCCCACCTCCCCTCCCCACACATACTTGTCTAGCCTCATCCTCCCATTTTTTTACGCTTCCTGAATACTCTAGATTGTTTACCATGCACAGTTACTACTGTTCTAAACAGAAAACACTAAATGCAGTCACACTTGGGACATGGTGATAATTTTACTCCTTCTACAGCCTTACTGTGAGGGCTCAGGAGCCTGCTCAAGTCTGACACGTCTTTGAAACTCCATAGATACTACATCTTTGAATCTTTCTCTCTGTCCTCCTACTATCCCCTGGGGGTAAGTTTGCCCAGCATAAAGTGGCTGCACAATGTCATACCTGCTGCTTCTGTGACACTCCCCCAGCTCTGTGCCTCAGTTCCAAGCAGCCTGCCTTGGGGTCCAACATGCTGGGGTGCTGTTTACTTTCAGTTACATCATTTACATCATTTCCCCATAAGAGTATTATATTCTAAGTTTTAAAAACTTAGTGATAAAGGAAAATAAATCATAGAATCTTAACATTCAGATACTAGCTTTGTTCCCTTTTTAGTGTATTTACCTAAGTGTATAGACACACACATACACACACTCACACATATACACACACTCAAACCACACTCATACATACTTAAACATGCACAGACACACACACACACACACACACACACAGAGTCTTTTCCTACATGAACATATATTAGAGGTGCACTGGATTAATTCATTTTGATAATGCTGATGACAGAGCACCAAAGTCAGTGTTCGCCTGTGATTGAGGCAGAAGCTGAATATTACCATCATTGAATGAAAATCTGATTTTAACAAAAATGGGTATTGTTACTATTTGATTATGGTTTTTTACCAGGAGTCACATGGTAGAAATTTGATTTCCAGGTCAGAGACAGTTATGTCTGGGCACTGTCCCTGCTGGATGCTTTTGTGCTCAGTGCACTTCAACTTGTGACACTAACTAGGTGCTCATTTGCAACTGAGTTTGTTGAGAAATAAGATGTGTTGAGGGGTGCTTCATATTTCCCTAACATTTTTTTCTTTTCTTTGCTCTGTTTTCTTAATTATATCTGGATTAACGATGATTTACAATAGGTGTTACAGTGTGATTTTGGAAGGTTTTCCTCCTATAAAATTTTGAGGTAGTAAACTTGACAAAGTTGGCTATTAATTCATTCTTGTAAAGACATGAAATGTCCAAATATGACTGTAGCTTGAAAGATGCGTGGTCAAAATAGAAAAAAATAAAAAACGTTAAATCCTAAATGTTGCTTACTGTTATGAAGGACAATACACCAAACAATTCCACAAAGATTTGAGTTATGATATATTCTAATAATCTGTTTTATTCTGCTTTGTAATATTATTTGTGGTTTGATAAAAGATATGACATCTTTGTAAAGGTAGCAAGCTAATGTGTTCTCATATTTCCTCTTACATTTGAATATTTGTTAAAAAGTTCTTAATAATTGGTTTTGCACATACATTTTTGCACATAAAATTAATAGCTTTCACCATATGTTACTGAATTATTGCATATTCCACTCTTGGAATGATACTTTTATATTTACAAACTACCTGATTGAGATTACGGAAATGTACCATCCATATAAGGAGATTTTTCGCCTGTGGCGAGGCAGTGTATCATGGTGGGAGGGTGGAACAGAGGAGGCTGCTCACCTCATGGCAGCTGGGAAGCAAAGAAAGGGTAGGGGTAGGGCCTAATATCCCTTCAAGAGCACACCCTTTAACTTCCTCTTAATAGGCCTTGCCTCCTAAAGGCTCCACCAGCTCTCAGTAGTGCCATAGGCTAGTGACTAAACCTGTAACCTATGGGCCTTGGGGGACATTTCAGATCCAAACCATAACACAGAAGCTAAGGCCAAATAGTGGATTTTAGGCAAATATGGTGACTGCAACTAAACTTTGGTGGAGTCCTGACAAATGAGTTTGCATCAGATTTTGTATCCTGCTCTACTAATTTACCCTTAGCATTTTTCTGTAATGCTATTCTTTGAAATTGTGATATTTAATGGCTGAGTGATTTTTATCTTGTGTGTATATTCCATAATTTATTAACTTTTCCTTTTATATCAGACAGATTCATTCATTTTCTGTTCAACTTTAGACTGTATTTGGGCAGTTCAGCATGCATCTGGGTTATTCCTTTTCTCCCCCTTTACCTTTCATATACTTAAGCATCATGAGGAGGCTTCTGCAGAAATCAAAAATTGTCTCTACCCTTTTATACAGGGAGGTCTCTCAGACATTTGAAGATGGTTTCATCTGTCCTTCGCCTGCAAGGGCTCTCATTCAGGCTGGCAATGTTGTCTCATTAGCAGCTTCTCTGCCATACAACATTTGAATCCTTCTTCATCCCATGGACTGTGTCTTTTTGAACCTGGAGCATCTGGGCTCTGAACCCCTTGTACACCCTCCCACCAGCAGTCCACCCCTTATTCTTTCTCCCAGGGCTTCTCCTGTTTCATTGGGCCCTGATTCCTTGGGCTTAGGCCTTAGTAGGCCATAACTTTTTCAGAGGCAGTTTGTACTCAAATACCAAGCTCAGGTGTTGTGTCCTCTCTTCTATGATCCATGCTTTCCTCTAATGGTCTGTGGTTATTCGAGTGTTAGATTTGACTCAAGCATGAGACAGCTCATGGGTGGGTGTCCCCCACCCATGGGACCTTTGTTCCTCCCATCTCACTGAGTAGGCCATGTTGAATGTGGTGTTCCCTTTCATTGCCTTGCTCCAGAATCATAACCTTGACAGGGACCTCCCCACTTTACTTCCTGCTGCTGATACCTCTTGCTGGATGTGTGTTGTTCACAATTCTATAAAGTCCATCACAGAGATGCTGGGATTTCAACTGGCAGGGTGGCAAAGGAAACTGTACACTAGTGGGAATGTGGATGCTGACCACATGGTGGTTACAAAGGGTGGTTCAGTGCAGGAAGCCAGGGCTCTGTCTATACCATCCATGTTACCTGAGGTGGGAAGGCGTCTCTCCCATACTGCCTTGGTACTGGTTCCTATTCCCTGATCCTAAGGCCTGCCTGCTGGGAGGACTAAGACCCACAGCCAGGGCTTAGTGTCCAGTCTGGAGATAGCAGCTGGAGGAGGCAGGACCTAGCCTTCCCCTTCTCTTCCTGGGTCCAGCAGCCATTCCTTCACAATTCTGCTACCTCCTATCCTATTGCAGAGCAGCAGGGCCAGCCTACCCATGGGATAGGGATGCCTCACAGAGCACCACACAGTTGCTTAAAACCTAGCAAAGACCTGCATACAGAGTCCCCAGCCTCTCAATCTAATGATTTTTCTGTACATTGTGTTAAAAAAAAAATCCAACTCCAAGGAGGACCTTTGGGAACTGCCTGCTTTGCCTTTATCTTAAAGTAGAAGGGACCCTCCCTTGCTAGCACTTCAGGAAAATCCTTTATGGTCTCTCACTGAATCATTTCGATAACAGTCTACATATTCCAAATGTGCATTTGCTACAGCTGCACAAGAAATCCAAGTAATCAGTTTTTCAGAACCTAAGCAGTTAATGCTAGAAATTTTGCTGCAAATAAATTGATCAGTATGCAAGACAGTTGTCACGGCTGAATCATGGTCCACAGTTAAGGTAAACAGAGCTGTGATGACATCTTCTGAGCAGAATACAAATGCAGCTACATTTCCTCCCAGAGGTTGCTGACATTCCTTCTACACGGATAACAGATTCTCCTAAGAAGGTGTTGGTCACAAGGAAGAAAGATCTTTGTTTAATCCCTCTGAAAAGGTAGGGCTGTGGTATTTGATGTGCTTTCTGTGCAGAGAATTGTTCTAAGAGAGCCGAGTATTGAGGAGAGCATTTTTCCTTGGTTAGCTGTCTCCCCTCGCTCCTCTCCCACCCATGGAGGGAGCCTTGTGGTTTTTCATTTATTGGATGATCATTAAAATAGTATATGTGGTTGTATTGTGGAAATTTGCATGTCATTAGTTTTTTTCCAATGTGAAGATAAAGGAATATTTTTCTTATTTGGATTCACATGAAACAGTGGGCTTAGAACAAAATGTCTTTTTTCATTTCCTCCTCTTTCTTTCATCTTAATGCTCTTAAGTTTCACATTTTTCCCCCAGGTTTTTCCTTCCTACATGGTATTATAGAAATTGCACACAATGTGTCTGCATTTGAAATGTAGAGTGATTTGTAGCTCGATGCTGCATCACAAGCCAGATATGTTTTCTGTATTATGGTGAAGCTTATAAAATCCTTAGCTTGTACTGATTTTAGAATGAGCTCAAAACCTCATTGCAACTTTGTCTAACAGGCAGTTATTTCCCCCTGTGTGTAATGGGAGACACAGCTTCTTCTTTGCATTCGGGGTTGGACTGCTATGGGTACAGATATTTCGATTTGTGCATTTGCCATCCGTGATGATTAGGGACCCTGATCAGAAAGCATTAGAAGAGGGTTGCATTTGAAGTGGGGAATAACTAGATCTGTAGGGGTATACAGCTGGGGTAAAAGGCCAGGAAGCTCCAGTGGCTAAAGGGAGCAAGAATGCTTACCCCTCAACTGGGCTGAACACATCTGCTCAGAAATGCTGGAACAACCAAAGGAATGCATTTAGGAAAGAACATCTTTTATATTGTGCTTTAATTCTGTAGCTCTATAGCATTTCTGTATCCCATTGCCAGGTTAGCACAGGTGTGGCCTCCTCCAGAAAGCCTTCTTAGATCTCCCCACAACACAGTGCCTCTCTCACAAAAGGCAGCTCTCTGGCCACACATTTGCCTCACACTGTCTTACATTGGTCCCTTCATCTCTGCCTGTTGCTCAGCCTCTGGCTCAAAACAAGAGCTCTGTAAATGCTGCCCATTTGCTTTTACAGCACCCCAGGAAAAAGGAAGGAGCATCTGATTAACTCCATTTCTTAGTTGAAGCACAGGTGGAGAAACTGAGTCAGATAGATATGAAGTAGGAACTGGAAACAGACTCCTGCTGGGTATGTGGCCCTGTGAATAAATGGCCAAAGAGGGAGTGAATGTTTGTGCCTCTACCTCACTCCAAAAGTCCCCGTGTACTGAGCATGTGTGGTATGGTGGATGTAAATACACGACCAGCCCAACCATATGTTTCTGCTCCTCTAGAAATTTCTTGCACTGTGCAGTGTAGGAGGATCAGGTGACCAAGGTTTTTTAGAATTTTCCCTTTTGGGACCCTGATGCTGACACACCACAATTTTGAGGCAGTGACATCATTGCATTGCTCTCTGAGCTCCACCATCCTGGCCCTGTCTTCTACCTGTGCTGCTGTGTCTCCCTTCATTCACAGAAGAACAAGTACAGTGCCAGTGTCACAGGCACCAGCCTCATGATGGGGAGGGAGGAGGGGGCATGGTGGAAACAGGCCTCCTTGAGAAGGGATATTTGAGCAGAATGTAAATGACAGAGGAGTGAACAGTGAAGAGATCATTACCAGAGGGTTGCATTTGAAGTCGGGGAGTAACTAGATCTGTAGGGAGATGCAGCTTCCTTGCCAGAGGACATAACATATGCAAAGGATGGGGTGGGAGGGAACATGGTATGCTCAAGAAATTGACTGGGCAGTTTAGCTGGAGCTGGAGGGGTGGGTAGGAGAGGCAGACAACAGACTGGCCATACAGGAACTGGTTGATTGTGGCAGGGAATGTTGCATTGTGCTAAGAGCAAAGAGAAGTCCTTAGAGGATGGAAGGGCTGGCCTCATCCCATCTGGCTTCCAAGGGTAGACAACAGGAGGGTCAATGATAGGTATAAGAAGACCCAGGGGTGTTGTGAGGTAGGCCACAGCAGAACCCAGAAGGTGGAGAGACTAGAGAAGGTGACAGTGAAACTTGATGACTGGATTTGGGAGTCATCAGCAAAGGGCAGCATTGATGGCTTGTGCCTGGGTGGCACCTAAGGGAGAACATAGAGAAAGAAGGCTGTGTATGATGCCTTGGCATCTGGAAATGGAGCAGCAAGTGGCAAACAAGACCTGGAAGGAGGAATGTGAGTCAGGAGACCAGGAATGGAGTGCCTGAACAACCAGGAGGGATGCTCAAAGTGGGGCTGGGAGAGCCACAACCCACGGAGAAGGCGGAGGCAGAAGAGTGATTATGTGCCTTCACCAAGATGTGATGATGGTGGCTGTCTAGTGATGGGGATCTAGTCTGACTGGAGAAAGAGAAGGCCTGAAGGATAGGCAGCTCTGGCGTTTTGCTCCTCTAGGGGACCGATTGCTTTGCCGCAGTTCCAAACTTGCTTGTGCAGTGGAAAATTCCACATCTGTTTTTAAGGTTGATTTGAATTTGATGCAGGGTAGTGTCATCTTAAGGTGTGTTCAAGTTTCCAGGCAGCACTAGATGCCCTTGCTTGCTAACAGTGGCAATACCTCAACTGCATAGGAGAGTCAGGGCAAAGACCCTGACCCTTGCATTCCTTTCAGTTGCACCCCTTGCCAGACTCTGCTGGGCCTGCCTACAGGGACCTAAAGTCACGGGGATAGATGACTGATCCAGAACTTCTGGGTTTCCTCACTGGCACTAGCCAAGGCAGCTTCTGAAGGGTGTGTGGACTGCAGAAGTGTAGGTGCTCTCTTTTCTCCCAGGTGAGGCTGTCAAGGATGAGTTTCCTTGCCAGCGAGAGGAAAGTTCTGACCATGTCAGGTCCAGGGAGGTGTGTTTGTTTTGTGTGTGTGTGGCGTGTATGTGCATGGCATGCATGTGTAGTGTGTGTGTGTTATTGTGTGGTGTGTGTAGTTTGTGTATATGAAACCCAGAGAGAAGTTGTCTGGGGAAGCTCACAGCTCTCAGCACAGCTCTGCTCACTGCTGGCCACTTCCCTGGGGTGTGGGTGGGTCTGCCTTCTGGCAGAACCTTAGTGAGGCAGGAAAAGGTGGGCAGGGAAGAGGCCTTCATCTAAGGCTGCCCCTCCTTTCATCCCTTGGGGACAGCATCACCTAGGTGAGTGTTACCAAGCAGAAGAGGCCAGGCTACATGGCTCACTGCTCCACAAATATTCAGAGTCAAATTGGTAGGAAAATAGGTTTTATTCAAAGCCAGCTTTGAAGGAAGATAGACAAAACTGTTTCAAAATTTCCATTTTGGGAGGTTTTGGGGTGAGGGGGAAAAAAGGCATGTGCAGATTGAGTTGCTAGACAGGCCAGGGGAGGGGCAGCCTCGCTCTTAGCTTTCTTGGCATCATCAGGTCAAGGGCAGCCCCTCAGCCTTTACTCTCAGCATGAACAAGCTGCTCTCAGTTTCAGAAGGTCCCACCAACTTCATAGACAGCCCACTTCCTGAGCATTTGAGAAGGGGCCAGGAGGCCTAAAGCAGCTGCCCTCCCCGCACACAGTGCCCCCACCATTGCATTTCCTGCATTAAATCAGCTAGAACCAGAAAATCAGAATTACAAAAGTGTGTTTAATTCCTCATGGTCTTACATCTCTTTGTGTGTACCTATTTGGCGGCTGTGGGGATGGTAGGTGGGTGGGTACTGGAGATCTAACCACTGGACTACATTCCTAGTCCTTTTTATTTTTTATTTTGTGACAGAATCTCACTAAGTTGCCGAGAGTCTTGCTAAGTGGCTGAGGTTGGCCTCAAACTTGCCATCCTTCTGCCTCAGCCTCCCTGGTATATCTAGACATTTTTATGTATTTTCATTCATATTGCAGTTATCTTCCAGGGGGATCATCCTTGTGTACCCAGCTGCAGGATATGATGACAGCCACTTGGTCACCTGTGGGGGTCTGAGACATGATTTCCTTGCTATGAAGTAGTGGTCAGGTTTTACCTTTTCTTTGTTTCAGAGTGAAATTCAGAGACCCTGGAGCAAATTGACACTGTACTTACAGGATGACTATTCACCTAAATGGTTCAGCTTCTCTGCTCCATTTTGACTCCAGGGCCCTGCCTTTGAGATCACCACTTCTGACCTGGCCAGGGATCTTCCCAGGAATCCCAGGGGTTTGCTTGCTTGTACTTGATTCACAGAAAAAAACTACATATTTGGGAAGCAGGTGGTCACTTTCCTAGGGAAGGCTTGTCCATATCCCATGTAGGTGGATATGGACATAGACAACAGAGTAGAGAGGCCTCGCTCCTCTGATTTTTACTTTTGTTTAAATTTATTAAGGGTGGCTTCCTAAAAATCAACCTTACAGAAAACATTTAACCTTTAAGATAAATTTTAACCTTGTGGATTGCATCTTCCATTTGGATTATTCAGTTCTGTTCAGTATAGAACACTATTTTAGTTATCAACATGGCATTTGATGAAACGAGACATCCATTCTATTAGAAATACCAGGGTGCTGCAAGGAATCGAACACGTGCTCAGAAGTAACTCTACAAACTTTACCTCTGCAGAAGGGTGTGCTACTGAACCTGGCAAGCAAACACATTTTGGCAGCAGTCCACCTAATTTTATCCCTAACCCAGCACTGCCCCTTGCTCTGATAGGAGGAGCTCAGGGTCACAATCTGCGCAACTGGCTAATTTTAAAATTGGGGGCAGCAAAGGGAAGAGCTATAGTTACAATGACTACAATTGGATCTTACATCTCAAATAAGGCTAAATACTATATTCTGAAAATGGACCACCAGACTTTCTAGTTCTCACAATTCCTTAAATAAACTCTAAAAAGTAAGCAGAGGAGCAGATTTCCTTGATATCATGAAGAATGTCTGTCTTATGTCAGCATCTTATTTCAATTAAATTCAAGGACCAAGCAAGACCACTTACCATTGTCTTTACCTCCCAAGACCACTTACCCTTGCCATAATTGAAGTTTTAATTATTGTTGCTTGAGTATTTTTTTCCAAATACTTATGCTCTTCACATACATGATCCTTCATTTTTTAAATGACCTGCAAGGTACAAATTATGAACATTACATAGAGAACACTTTGCCCTAGAGTGATCCCATCACTCAAATAGCTTGTGTTTGAGTTGTGATTTGAAACCAGGCATGTTTGACTGCAAAGTCCCTAGGTTTTTCTCTTACCCCATTATAGTTCATTATTACTCAATGTTCTGACCAACAAAATAAGACATGAAAAAGAAATCGAATGTTCAACTATTAAAAAGGAGAAAATATTAATAAAATATTAAAGTTTGTCATCAATAGGATTTGGAAACAGAAAATTTAGAAGATTTAATGAAAAAAAGTATTAGAACAAATAAAGGAATCTGGTGAAATGGCAGGAAACATGATAATGACCCAAGAAATTTCTTTACCAGGAATGTAAATTTCAAAAGGACGATAGTGAGAGAGGGGAGGGCAACGCCTATATTAGTTGCTGGTCAAATCATTTAATTCAGTCTTCATAGACTACTAACCAGTTAGATAATAAGCTGGGGAAAAGATCCCACTCACATTCCACTCACAGTAGCAATGATCACAACACACAATGCCACATTGCATCATAATGACACAAAATACCTAGGAACAAACCAAATGGGGAACTCCAGAAACCTATATGATGAAAACAAAAAACTTCATTGGACTAAAAAGGGAACCTTCAGTTAGATATAGGAATATGTCAATTAATGGTTAAAAATTCAAAATGTATAAAGGTCAGTTTTCCCTCACAATGAATTCACAGCTCAAGGAAAGAGAGTTAATTGCAAGGGTGTTAAATTTAATATCTTAATCAAATTAAATCAAAATTTAAATGGAAGAACACATCAAAAAGGAGAGCAAAGACTTCTGAGAGTTGGAGTAGTGAAACTTCATCCCTAAGTGTGTTATGAAGTACAGTAGAGGAGCAAGGATGCATAACTAGGTAATTGAGGAGGAAATAGATATGCTAGAAACAGACACTTTCATGTGTAAATAAAATACAGAATAGAGGGAGCATCAACAAAATTAATGGGGAAAAGGAAGGCTTTCTGAATAAATGGGGTTGGGTCAATTGATCTTGTCATAATTTTACTTCTGAAAGCTTTCTCTAATATTAAAAGGAATCTTTCAACTAGAAAGACAACAACAGATTGGAGAAAGTATTGTGAAATATTTTTGGGAAATAGGACAAAGTTCTAATTTATTATAAGAAAGAGATTGAAGAAAGATATTCCAAATCTTAGTAGAGGAATGAGCACAAGATATACAAATGCAATTTACAAAAGAAGCAATCAAATTAGAATGAAATGTTACTCAAGAAATGCTTGGTGAGGATATTGGAGATGAGCCACTACTATCAGATATTGCTTGTTTAGCCTCCTTGACTGGGGTTAAGCATGAGTCTCTTTTTCACATTATGTCAGTACATTTGTACATTAAGCTCACCTGCTTTTCTTCTCTTATCCCACTGGCTTGATGGCATATGCATATCATATGTGAAGATGGTAGTTCTCTCCGAGCACATTATAATACATGTAAGTGTAAAATTTCTTCATGGTAGAAACTCCATGTGTCCAGCTGTGAACTTGCACATGGAACCTTGCATTAAGTTTGGAGAGTACTTGGATGTGCACAGTAACATGGGTCAGAGGCTGGATGGCTGCTTTTAGGAAGTTGGCTCTTTGGCTGGGCACATGAGACTTACCCACAGGGAACAGCCAAAGAGCAGAGTGAGGTCTAATGTGCCTGCAAGGTAGACATTTGTGCAATTCACCTAATCTCTTTTTGCCTCTGTCCTTCTCCATCTGAGAAAGGATTGGAACTTCAGTATTCCCCATCCTTTGCCCTTCAAGCCAGCATTTTGGGGAATTTTACTTTCTGCAACTTGTATTTTTATAGGGCTGGGACCTTCTGGGAAACTGAAGCAGCATGAAGGCCCTTCCTTCTCCCTTATTCTTGGGGCCAGGTCAGAAAGATTTCTGACATGTTGGTCCGGGTAGCAGGCATTAGAAGGGACGGGAAAGGGAATAAGGGGACACTCTCCAGGGAGAGTGAGTCTTCTTCTGCTGTCCAGTTTTTGGGGAATCCCAGGGAGATTTCCAGAGTCCTTCCCAGGTCCTCCTCTTGACTTTTGACTGACAGTAGGATGATATCAGACTTTCAAATCCTCACTGCCATGACAACTCAATGTCACTTTGACCCATGCTGACCATGGCCAAATTAGAACCTCCTCTCATAAGAGGTTAGAAGGAATTTTCCTTCTCTCTCTGAGTTCTGGGATCTGGTCTGTGTAAGGGTCACAACTGCCCCCGAACCCCAGAGGATAATTTGTATTGTTCTCATCTGCACTTTGGGCCTACATTTCTCCTGCAGATAACAGGTCATTTGCTGAGGAATGTAACATATTTTGTAGACTTAAGCCAGGCAGGGTTGCAGGTAAATTGCTTTTTAAAAGTGAAAGTGTATGGGGATGAGCACAGTGGCCCCATTTATAGAATTATCCCCTTAACCACATATTCCCACCCCTGATGTCTATCCATTCCCTATTAGTATCACAAAAGCAATTGGCATTTTTTTGTTTTCCCAAAATAAAAACAAGTGAATGTTATTTTTGCCAAAGTACGTATTGCCTACCAGCTCTAAGCTGGGAGGGCAATTGGGACAGAGGAGACAATGGCCAAGATCATTTCCAGTCTGAAATTTCCTTAACTCAAAGGCAGGATAGCTAGCTTTCACATACTGAAACTAATGTTGCATGAGGCATTTACTTGACAGGTAGTAAATTTTTAAAGTTTCCACAATTACAGACATTGGTGATATGCTGGATCAGTCAGAGTTACACTTCTTTACATAGGACTTCTCAGTGTGTTTTTAATGGACATTGGTATATCTAGAAAAGGGGTAAATGCACAGCTTTTTGCTAGCTCATTGATTTTTTTTTTTTTTTTTTTTTTTTTCCTGGAGAATCCTAAGTGTGCTGTTCTATGGAACTTAGGAAGTGATGACTTTCATTTTGACTTGCTTTAGTAGCGATTCTGCCCTTCTGCTTTGGGTCTTAATGGACATTGTATGTTTTAACATGCATTTCAGAGGAAGAATAATTTTTATCAAAAGCAGGCAGGTGGTAAGGTTGTTGGATCATCATTGTCACCAACTGTCTCGCTGTCACAAACCCAGTACAGTCGTTGCCTAAAGGGGAGAAACTTACAAAGGGATTTTTCCTTGAGTTCTTTACAGTACATTCACTGGTTAAAATCAAAACAAGATTGTATAGTTCTCAAAGTTTTGTGAACATAGCAGAGTGGATGAATTAAGATTTTGTTTATTAGTATTATAAAATTCTTATTTAAGAGTTTTGTTTTGGTTTGGTTTCTGGTACCAGGGCAGGGTAATTCTAGGAATGTTTAACCACTGAGCCATCTCCTTAGCCCTTTTTATTTTTTATTTTGAGACAGGATCTCACTGAGCTGCTTAGGGCCTTACTAAATTGCTGATGCAGACTTGGAACTTATGATCTTTCTCCCTCTGCCTCTCAAGTCACTGGGATTACAGGTGTGTCCCACTACATCCTGCTGTTCTTCAAGAGTTTTGAGTGAAGGACTAGGGGGTGCAGTTCAGTGGTAAGCACTTGCCTAGCATATGCAAGGACCTAGGTCTGATCCCAGGACTGGGGGGAAAAAAAAAGAAAGAAAGAAAGAAGAAATAGGAAAGGAAAAGGGATTTGAGTGTTTGAGTGGAATAGTCCAAGTTGACCTTCAAATGTATTTATTAAACACAATATCTTTGGATCTGACTGTGAGGCCACTGTCACGTGACTCCATTTCTGCTGGAAGGAAACAGCAGTAACTACACCAAGTGTTCACTGTCAACATCACTGGACATTCCTTCTCTACTAACAGGGGCCCATGTTCCTGTTATCTTGAACTGTTTTATTGAAATATATTTTTATTACCTGTCAAGTTAATGTCTCATGCAACGTTAGTTGCTTTCCTTCTGCCCCCCAAGTAATAATTGAGCTAAGAAAAGCAAAACTGTGGAAGTCATTCCCAAGAATGATGAACAGAATCAGAGAAGCTGTTTGAAGTGTTTATATTGTCATGGAATGATCTGAGAAAAGAGTTGCCTAAGTTTAGGAATACTTCAGAAAGTGGGAAAGAGAATCTTTAAAGTCAGAAAAGTTCACCATGGTTCCAAGGAGCTTGCAGAGTGTCTGGCTTAGGAGATATGATATCTGTTAACCATAATGTGCAAGACAGGTACCCTTGTCCAGTGTCCATCATTCTTATTGTTTAATATTTATTCCCGCCAAGTCTTGGCTCAGGAGAGCCAGGGTGCATCATGCTGGTGCCATTACTGGCTCATTGTGCAGCGTGACATGACCTTTAGTGCCCCACGTACAAAGCAACCAGGCAGGGCTTCCACACTTGTTAGTTCTGAGTCCAGACTGAGGGTGGGGCCAGCCTTTCTGCTTGAACACAACCTCCAGGGCAAGGGAAGAACATCAGTAGTCACTGTGGCAGGATTCTGACTCTCAGGGAGTTTGCCCCATCAAGGGTCCCAGTCATTGGTATCAGCTGTGACCTTCTCCACTCAGGCTCCATGCTGTCTGGATTCCTAGACAGCTTAGCTCCTATCTCCAGGTAATCAGGAAACTCTTATGAAAGCAGCTAAGCTGCACCAATTCTTTTTTAAAAAAATTTTTGGGGTACTGGGGATTGAACCAGGGGTGCTTTACCATTGAGCTACATCTCCAGCCCTTTGTATTTTTCATTTTGAGACAGGGTCTTGCTAAGTTTTTGAGGGTCTTACTGAGTTGCTGAGGCTGGCCTTGAACTTACCATCTTCCTGTCTCAGCCTCCTGAGTTGCTTGGATTACAGGCATGCACCAACTTCATACCAATTCTTTTTAATGACTGGTTCAAGCAGTATTTGGGAGTAAAGCCCTGGGGGGAAATGCAGAGCCCAGAGAGGGAGGAAGGACTCACTGAGCCACATAACTTGTGATGTGCAGAGTGACTATAGAACCCAGATATTGAACTCTCCTCCCAGGTGGTACTTCTGGGAACTTGTGGCAGCTTTTCTTGCTTGATATAGGGTTTTTCTGGTGTTGACAAAAATGTCTTGTCCTTGCTGAATTCTAGAAATGGCTTCAGACATACCTGGATCAGTGACATTGCCTGTTGCCCCCATGGCGGCCACTGGACAGGTGAGGATGGCAGGAGCCATGCCTGCCCGTGGAGGAAAGCGGCGTTCCGGGTAAGCACCCTCAGCATTTCCAGAAATTGGACTTAATAAATGTTGAGCAATGATCTTGACCTGTTAGGAAAGTATTGTTTTTCCCCCTCCTGTAGAATAAAAACTCAGCAGCTTACATCCTGTTTAGATTTTGCAAGATTCCTAAATATGTACATGATTTGCTTCTAAGTAGTGTTTTGGGCCTTGGCACCCAGCTGGGGACTTCTGTTTGCTAGTCCTTGTGGTGGGAATGTGCTTAGTGAACCTACTGGGCCTTTCTCTGGCCATCTCTCAAAGGAGGCTTGCCCTTCACCCCGCTAAGCTCTTATGCCAGATTTGGCAGCTGAGTTCCATGTCCTGTGAGCTGCAAAGGATCACCCTGGAGCCCTCCGTCATTTCCTCTGACTGCCCATCTTTTGTGGGCAATGTACAAAATTTCTTTCAACATTACTGACTGTGGGTGTGGGTGGAATGAGATGGATATTATTACCCTAATGGTGTGACTCTGCACCATGTACAGCCAGAGGAATGAAAAGTCATGCTCCATTTGTGTACAATGTGTCAAGATGCATTCTACTGTCATGTATAACTAATTAGAACAAATTAAAAAAACAAAAAGAACTGGCTAAAGCCTGTGCCTGAAGTCAGGGCAACTTGAATCACATGTTATTACTGGCTAATAAAGTTGGTAACAGTAATAGTGCTATTGATTATGCTGGTTCTGATAGAATCAAAACTGCATCTACTCATACTGAATTAAAGCAAAACAACCAACCAGAACCCTACAGGAAAAAGATTACTGATATTTTCAGACTCAGTTTATCACTTAACCCTTTTCTAACACCGAATCTATTTTATTTTCAGTGAAATACTTGACAAACAAGGTTTCTCACAAAGTCAAAGCAACTTACACTTTTAATGCGATTTTTGATGATGCATGGGCTCCGCTGGACAGCAACTGTCCTGTTAGGGCAGAACATGTTCCTTGACAGCCCAAGACCTGTGGGGTGGGCCTCTTTTTAATGGTCTAGCATTTTAAGCCTGAGAGTTTCTTCTAAACCCATGTGATTCTTAAAGAGGACAGAAATAGGAGATAGACTGTGTATTGGCATCTGGGATTGAGTAGGCCTAAGAAGAAAAAGCCATTCAGCACTATAATTTCGGAATGTAAAATAGACTGTTGTGTGTACGGTATAGTCTGAAGGTGGGACCTGAGATTTTCATGATCATTAAGAAGGCTTAAAGGACTGAGGACCAGAGCTCAGTGCTTAGGCTAGCTTCCCCTTGATTCAGTTTACTCACTTTTGGTGCTGATGTAACCAGTTTTGCATCTTCAGTTACCATCATTTCTGCAGAGGGACCCGCAGAACTGGGATGATAAATGTTGGTATCCCCAGGCAAAACTCCTCAGATCAGCTCTGTAATAAATGATGTGGCTTGCCTCTGGGACTCACGGCAAAGCAATCTTCCTATTTTAACCAGAAATTCTTGCTAACAAGGTGCTAAGCTCAGCAGAGTCTGGGTTGCTAAAAGAATGTGCATGTGTGGTATCAGTATATAGATTTTTAACTGATTTTTTAAAACACCAGGTCTTATAAAAATTATCTTAAATGTTTATGTGCTCTAACTGCATTCTGAGAGACAAAGCTTTATCCATTACCCAAGTCCTTTTTTTCAGAAGAGGCTAGCTCAGGATTCTGTTGAAGGAGGTAGGCCCGGTTGGGCCTAAGTCCAGGCAAAGATGCTCAGGTGCAGCCCAGTATTTTCAGGACCAGGAGCCCTTTCTGTGCTTGGGGGTGGGGGGTGTCTTTGAACCTCTGCTGGAACTTTCTGCCAGCCCCTCCAGGGCCTGGGCTGGGGTTAGGGAGTCCAGCATCCATACCCTGATTTCTGGTTGTTCCCTGGGCTTATGATTTGACCAGGGACTCAGTTCCATTTTCAAAGAATTCACCAGAGCTGTCCCTTTCACTACCAGATCTCTCTCTCCCTCTCTCTTAGGCGCACGCGCGCGTGTGCACACACGCACACACACACACAGCATCAAGAGACTGAAGAGTCCACAGAGGACTCTGATGACTGACCTGCTGATACCTCACCAAGTGGCAAGGAGGAGGCACAGCCCCTTAAAGGCAGCTTGTCCTTCCTGAGGAGCCTGTCCAATGTTGTCCTCATTTTTAGGGCCCTTCCTCCTCCCCATCAGACTGAGAGAGTGAGCATATGAAGGTTCCATTTGCTGTAAGCCTCCATGATTTAGTGATTTATCCTGTGTTTTAGTAAAGGAACCTCCATTTTTATAGAGCTGTTTCCATAGTAATTCTTGCGTCTGACATCTTTATACATGTTTTGCTGAAATCCTGTGACTGAAGCTACCACAGCTCTGGAAGCCTTGATAACAGCTCTTTCAACACAACCCAAACACTTACTAGCTCAGTGCAAAGGAGATCTAGACAGAAGCCACATTCAAAAAGCAAATGACCCCACAGCAGGTCTCTGCTCCAAGGCCCATATTTGCTGCTCTTCTCCCTATCACTGGCTGCTTCTTCTCCCTGAGATTGTGGAATACACTTGGAGAGGTACAGGGGGAGAGAGAGAAGAAGAAGAAATGGAAATGGAGGTTATGGGAGGGATTCTAATGAGATCTCCCACTCTGACCTGATTACTCTGGTTGAAAGAAGTATCCCAAATTTTCAGGGAGTTTAACGTCTCACACCCAAGTGGAACTGTTGATTTGAGGGTTATGAACCCTGCTGGCCGCATGACTGGGCCAGCACTGTGGATTCTTCCTGGATGAACTTTCTTCTGCTTCACTAACATCCTTGCACAGGAAGTGTCCTAGCAGGCTGCATGCTGTCCTGGCAGTTGGGACATAAGGTGAAGGTTCAGAAATTTCAGATTCCTTCCGGTGTGGTCTCACATGAGTGGAAGAGGTGAGCTGAAGCTGGTTACTTGCAATGAATTTCTGCAGTAACCTCCCTGATCTCAGAAAGGGTGACCAGGGGGAGGGGCTTCAACAGATTAGAGGCAATGTTTCTAACATTAGAGGGAGCAGCCATGATTGAGTAGGGTCTGTGCCCATGCCCCAGGCTAGACATTGATGGGGATAGAATGTGGAGGTCGAGGGCAGAGACATATCAGTCCTGTCCCTCTGTGTTGGAGTCCAGTGCTGGACTTCTAAAATATCAACACTGAAGTAAATATGTTCATATGGCATCCAGCCAGTAGACCAGGATCTCCTGAAATAACCCCGTGAGCTATGCAAATGTGGTCAAATTAAAGGCATATTTACATAGGCATTTGTGTTACTTGGTTAGCACTTATACACCAGCATTACTGTTGTAGAGCATTTTCCAGCACCCATCTCTTTCCTTTGTTAGCAGGAGCTTTGGACTGGCCCAGGGTGCTCCTTTGCTACTGTTGTTGGACCACTCCTGTTGACACAACCTTTCTCATTAGAACATAAGTAAATTCTGCTTGGATGATGCATTATTATTACACAGCCTGAGTTAGGGAGATTCACATCACTTCCTCCTAACTAATGGTATGTTCAGAAGTGCTATCTTGGCTTGTTATGGAGATAAAAATTCAGGCTCATTGACAGGGAGGTCACATGCATTTCAGCTTACCTTTTGAAGACTGATATCATCCAGTCATTGCGTTGAATTCATTAAAGTGAATACAATAGGGCTTAAAAGTCATATTTTGATTTCTCTCTTATTATCCAGATGCTTCAGTATAATAGAGAGGCATAAAAGACATAAAACAAAGGATGATTTACTTAGGCTTTTTATAGCAGAAGAAATACGTGTAGCTTATTGTAGTCATATTTAAAGTAGAGAATTGGAAGTGATGACAGAAGACACCAGCAAGTAAGACTGTTTGAGGGTACGTGAGTTTTCCTGAGAATTTGAATGATTGTGTGGGTGTGCATTTATTTCCTGTGTTGGTCTCCATCTTATTCTGTTCTAAATTCCTAAATCTGATTTCTACACATTGTGATTGCATACATGCACAGGTGGGAGGCACAGTTTTTTGGTTCCTAATTTTTCATAGTCAAATCCTGATTACCAAGTTCCTAGTGGACTTCAGAAAACTCCAGGCTCAGATCAGGGCCATCCCATTTTGTTTTCCTTGTTCTTTTTCTTTCTTTCTTTTCTATGTTATTGTTTGTGTTTCATTCTTTTTGTTGTTGTTGTTGTTGTTGTTGTTGTTGTCATTGTTGTTGCTTATTTGGTACTGGGTTTGAACCCAGGGATTCTTTACCACTGAGCTCCATCCATAGCTCTTTTTTATTTTTATTTTGAGATGGTCTCCTTACTTTAACCCAGGCTGGACTCAAACTTTCGATCTTCACTGGGGTTACAGGTGTGCACCACAGAACCCAGCTAGGTCTATCTCTTTCTTATATCCTTTGCTTGATTGAGCCCTGGCTGACTTGGCCAACCTAGGACCCTTTGCCACACAGCTAACTTGCCATATCTGCTTCATGGAGGATCAGGTAAAGAATAGAATTATCTTTGCTAAAAAGGGTGAACACTCATCTTTATTGTCCCAGAACACTCTCAGTTTTAGCACTGAAATCCTGGATCCAATGAATTCGTGGAAAATCAAGGCAGTTGATCACCCAAAACCTCCCAAAAATCTGCAGGCTGAGGGAGGACTGCCAAATACATTGCATTATGCAGGAGCCTGAAGTTCACATCCATATAAACTTGAGCCAAAAGGAATTTTAAAGATAACTTGAGGTTTTGCTAAGTACTTGCATGAGTTCTTTGGAATTTTGAAAGTGCTGCTTTTCCTTCCCCCTTAACATTGATGTTTTTGATGTGGGCAGGAAAATTGCTCTTCCCCATCATGAACACTGGGTGGCAGTGTGGCTCTGCAGCTCAGCAGAACATCCTGTGAATTTGGTTACAGTATCCATGAAGGTTATCTCCCAGGTTTAATTTTCTGGAAGGTGAGATGATAGCTTACCAGTTATGCAGAATATTGATGGCTTTGCTTCATTTAGAAATTCATGCATTCAGCACCCACTTGTCTACAATCTAAACAACTGCAGAGCTTCTGGCTTCCCAAACTACCTTGCAAGGAGTATGTGTTTGGCCCTCTGGTGGTGTGTATGTGCCTTTTTACCTCTATTGTTTCTTACCACTTCTCTTGTCCACCACCTTCTCTTTTTATAGTGGTATTTCTGTTATCACTGTCATCTTTGCAATTATCTAACTCCTTTTGATCTATTACTATTATTCTTAGTAGTTAGGAGAGCTCTTATATCTGAGAATTAGGGATTCCAAATTGATAGAGAATCAGATCAGGTGATTCTGAACAAAAGGATGTCCAGATTAGAATTCAGACTGCACTGGGCATGAAAGAAAGAAAGAGAGAGAGAGAGAGAGAGAGAGAGAGAGAGAGAAAGAGAAAGAAAGAAAAAGAAAAGAGAAGAGAAAAGAAAAGATACTATATATTTTTAAAGAAAATGCTCCTATCTAATCCCAGGTCCCCCCAAGTTACCCCAAAGCACAGATAGTATTATTTGTCTCATGGTGGGGACCTCTGGGGTGTGCTTGTGCAAGGATGGCTCTTTCTCTGCAACTTGGCTGTTTCCTGGTGGTCTGGCTGTCTTGTGCTATCCCCAAGTCACCCATTAGCCACTATTGGCTCTTAGACCCAAAGAGGTGTGGTCACACTTCCTATAGGGCCAGCAGCTCTGGCATCTGTAGCTGTGGTCTTTTAGCTCATCTTACAATGAGCTGCTCAGACAAGGAAATTCTCAGTCCTGGCTGCCAGGCAGGGTGGCCGCCCTCTGCTTGGATTCTAATGGAGCAGTGCCCCATCTGGTCTGTCAGGCCCACTAAAAACAAGGAACATGGGGAACACGGGGACTGAGAGGCATTCTACCCAGGGGACCCACTTACCTGGATGTCCAGAAAGGCCTGGATATCTATACTGTTTCTCATTTTCTTCCCCAAGGACTCTTGACATGCTCAATGTCAGTCAAGCCCCCTTTCTGCCTAACATTTCCAGGGGTAATAGCAGTTTCCCTTAGAGAGGCTTAGTGTCTTAAAGGGGCATTTGGGATGTTAGTCAAGCAAGTATCCATCAAGACTGTGTTTTATGTATGTTGTGAGGCCCAGTACGGAGGGAATCCCAGTAATTGTTTGATGAGTTACAACAAGCAGACAGTCAATTTGAGTTAGTTTAGGCCCCACATCACCATTTTCCCCCTCAACAACCATTTGTTAGGCTTTGGACTTAACAGGACAGTGGTCTCACTTGAGCTTTTCACCAGGTCTCAAGCAAACAACTACTATTGTTCATCTCCTTTTCCATATAATCCTTTCATCACCCTTAAAACTTGCCATTTTTAAAACCCCTTGAGCTTTTTCAATCTGTTAACATACCATGAAATAAACACATAAAAAAAGGAAGTGACAAGGTGGTATAAGAGATGTGGGGGGGAGCAGGTTTCCTCAAAGGTGGTGGGAGACAAGGAATGTTGCCCTTTCCAACATGCAGTCCAAGCAACCCATGGTGTCCTGTGTGAGGTTCCCCAGGGGGCAAGTTGACACCTGAGCACCCAAGACCTTTCATTTTGCTTCTTCCTGTCTTGAAACTGTTTGATGACTGTATTGCTTTTAGCCCTGCCAAAGACTGAGAGCCCTGGATAGCAGTTGGAGGGAATAAGGTGCTCCTCATTCACATAGCTCAGGTTACCAGTTATAGTGCCCTGCCTATAACCAGCATTTATTGTGACCTTGACTTTGCAGAATGGACTTTGATGATGAAGATGGCGAAGGTCCCAGTAAATTTTCAAGGTAAGTTTATTTTACTTTCTTTAAAGAAGCCAATAGCCAGCAGTCACCTTCTTGGGCACACAGGAATTTAATGTCCTTTGCCATTGAAAAAACTATTGCCTGCCCTTCAGCCTTCTTGCTTGTGCCTCATTCTGTGCCAGGGTTTGGTCCCGTGGTAGCTAACTATAAGCAGCCTTGCTGTATTCCAGTCTAGATGATTGGAAGTTAAATTAGAAGTTCTTGATCCTGTTTGCTTTTTTTAGTAACTTTAATGGACTCCTTTTTAAAAAGACCTAGAGTTCATTTAGGAAAAAAGCTACCATGATGAGTCCTTTTTTTTCCACTACAGAAAATAAGAAGAAACATGAGAAGGGTGTGTGGCCCTGTCCTTAGTGCAAGTAAAACTTGGTTTGGGATTCCTGAGAGCCGTCACTCACTGGCCGTGTACTGGGCACTGTGAGACTGTCCTGAGGGAAGACCACCTGGCAGAAAGGCCCTTGGATCACAGATGCTGGTGGTATTGTAAACGTTATGGATGCAAATGATAAGGCAGGCCGGACCCCATGACTCCTCGTTTTCCCTTTGGTTTGTTCTGTTTGAGGGATGGTAGGAAGCATGGCAGTGTGGAGAGGAAGGCACCAGCCATTCTGTCATTTTAAGCACAGTTACCATCTTTGTCCAGGTTAATTGTGGAAGGTCCTGCCTTGGCATTCCTCTCTGTCACTTAAGCCTCCAGCTTTCCTAACTCTTGGTTGTTGGTAAACTTGAAAACTTCCCACATTTGGTGATTGCTTTTCTCCTACTTCTGTGGCCCACTGTTTGGTCTGCAACCTCAGTTGTTCAAAACAGTTTTGAGAAGAATGATGTCTGTACTGAGCCCACTGAACTACCTATTTGCTGTTCCCTGTGGTGGTTATTTTTTGATTATGGTTCCTTTTATCCAGGACCAAAGTAGTCTTGACTGTGAATTTAGCATTTTCCCCACAAGTCCAAGAGGGACACCTGTCTCATTACTTTCCAGGGATTCACCAGAGTCTTGAAATCCACAGTAACCTTCTCTTTATCGCATAAACAGTCCTCTCCAAGAACATATCCTTCCATCTCCTGGTTTCTCCTTTGGGTGAAATAATAGAAAGAAGATGGAAAACATTTTGATCACTGACAACCTTAGAATTTCCAGTTGAAAGAAGACATGGGCTGGGTGCGGTGGTGCACACCTGTAATCCCAGCACTCAGAGCTGAGACAGGAGGATCACAAGTTCAAAGCCAGCCTCCGCAACTTAGCGAGGCCCTAAGCAACTCAGTGAGACCCTGCCTCTAAATAAAATACAAGATAGGGCTGGAGTTGTGGCTCAGTGGTAGAATGCCCTGGGTTCAATCCCCAGTACCCCCCCAAAAAAGAAAGAAAGAAGACATGGGTTTCAACCCCTCAGTGCAGACAGGAGCCCAGTTTGCACTTACCCCCATTTTCTAGGTTAGTTCTAGCAGCAGGGAGTATTTTCTTTCTGAAAAGGAGCTGGCCTTGGGAATAAAGGCACCCATCTCCCTGTTCCAGTTCACGTTGGCCATACACTCCTCTCTGTATAAGGAAACAATGATTTTGATTCCTCTGTGTTAAAATCCTGCTTGTGATGACATTCCACAGCATGTTACCCTCAGGGAATGGGGTCTCAGAACATTAAAAGGAAGGAAATGAGGAGCAACATTTGCCTGATATGGAAGATTAGTGTCACTGAAGTAACAGCCCTGGAGACAAAGAGTACATTGTCTTTGGTCCAGGCACTAAGAAACAGAAGCCATGGACTATGTAACTCTGCGAACCAGTCAATGAGTCAGAATTTAGTCGGGATTTACACCTAGGCTTCTAAGAACCATGTCCTTTCTTCTACATATTAAAAGTAACACAGGAAGCCAGGACATGCTTCCAATGTACACTCTTCTTACTGGGCTGAATTCATAGGACCCAGAGGCCACTTCCTCTACACAGCAGGGGCACCTGTGGGTACATCTAAACTGCTTAGAACTGGGGAGACGACTGAGTCTTTTCCCTACCTCTCCACTTTGCCAGAGGCTGCTGTCCAGGGGAAGATGAGCGCCTGCTTCTGACCACCTCCTGCAGGTCATGGTCAGTCAGACCCTGGTGAGGCACACCTGGGGCCACTCCTGTTTCCTGCTCCTCTGCTTGCAGTCAGTCAAGAGAAGCCTCTTAGGTGAGGCCTGGAAGAGATGGATGCTGAGATACGAGCCAGTGCTCACTGTAATTTGTTGACTCAGAATCCAGGACGGGTGCTGTGACATGATTTTTGTCCCCTTATATATGTGCAGTTGACTTTCCTTGCTTTTCTTGAAGGTGGTCCCACGTTTAAATGTTCTGCCTATCAGACCTTGCTTGTGTCTCAATTTTTTATTTGGGAAATGTGGCCAATAGTCACTTTTGAACTAAATCATGGCAAGTTTGGTGTTCCTATCTTCTTACAACTGGACCCATCACAGCAAGCCTCAGATGTAACAAAGTAGTAGATGTGAAGCAGCCATTGCTGCCTGGTCTCCCATGCATGCACACGCACACACATGCACACACACGAACACACATACTTGCATTCACACACACGCTCCAGGATCCCACCTCCCAGGGCCAGGAATGCTGTCAGCCTGCTTTACCACATCCTGAGGCCTGACCTGTGTTTGTGCTCCTTTGGGGCTGTGACATGGCTCTGTTGGTATTAGATGTTTCCCTCATCCTGGAAGTCACAGGGACAGGTGGGACAGAAGCCATTTTAGTGGGCTGAGGAGTGATTGTCAGATAAGAAAATGAATGGAGATGACACTTGAGTAATTAGATGTGGGTAAAGAAGGAAGAGGGCATGTGGGGCTCAAGGAGGAAGTACTTTTTTAGGGATGGGAAACCCATGAACACATCAACGTGAGGAAGAGAAAGAGTGAGGATAGCCTGGAAGATTCTGGGACAAGACTGAGAAGAGATGGGTCCAAAGGATCGGGACAGAGGAGAAAGAGCTCCAGGTCCACCAGGAAGACCACTCGTTCTCTGAGACAGAGGAAAGAGATGCAGAGATAGCCAAATGTGAAGCTGGTGGATGTGTCAGAAGGTGAGAGAGTTCATTCTGATGGTTTCTACTTGGTTAAGTAGGAAGTGAGACCACGTGCAGTAAATGGTCAAACGTCCAACAGTGTGCTGAGAGAAAATTTGGGATGTCCCTGGATTGAACCAAAGGAAGCTAACTGAAGAAAGAGACATAAGAATATCAGAACTCCCTTGAAATTATGTACCAAAGACGTAAGGTGGCACCACTCTGTACCATGGGCTGTTGCCCTTCAGCACTAGCTGAGGCTGGGTTCAGTCTCATGGTTGGGGGTGGTAGGTACTAGGGACAGATGCAGGTGTGGTGGTCGGGGTGTTGCAGAGTGTGCAGTTGAAGAGATCAAGCTAGAGGTCCAACTGCAGAGGATTCAGGAGAAGCCAGGAGCCAGGAAGGAGCAAGAACTAATGATACGAGAGAAAAAAGGAGGCAGCCAGAAAGTGAAAGTGGCAGTGTGGTCAAGGAATCGTTCTAATTTAGTGGGAGTCTGGGAGGACTGGAAAAGAGGAAGTTGTGGTCAAATAGTGGGAAGTGGCTGAGGTCTGGGGGAGTAGGAGAAGGAAGGTCCTGGGTGAAGAGGCAGTAAGGGCACAGAAAAGTGGGGCATGTGCTGCCTCACACTGAGGCAGTTGGGGTGCTAGGTGCCTCTATGGGTAGCCAGTGATGATAATGATAAAGAGCCTAGGAGGTGGTAGAGACAGACACCATGAACTTCAGAGGAGGACGCCCTTTACCCAAGGGGCCAAAGGAGTAGAAATGCAGAGTTGGCTTTCTTGGTCCAGGCCTAAGAAAGCAGCCTCCATGCCTACCTCCTGACATTGCATTAGCAAGTCACCGGTCCTGACAGCAGATGGTGAGGAACTCTTCACCTCTTGGAAACTTCTGATCACACACCAGAAATCCTCCAAATATGAACCTCCCTGACAGCTGGTAATGGTGCCACATCCTCCTTCAGAGAGGTCAGAGCAACCTCATCCACCAGGAAGGCAGGCACCCATCCCACCAGCACCACCACAAGCCCATGCTCACAGAGGCTGCAAACCTCCCCATCACACTGAGCCTTCAGGCACCTCCCTATTTTCAAGGTCCACCAGGTTTAACATTTTCTAGGGAATCCCAGGATTTTGTCCTGTGTCTGCAGCCAGAATCAGTGGCCACCAGTGGGGAGTGGCTTCTTGAATGTTGTTTCGGACTGGGCTAGCCAACATCCCAGAGCTGCACCAAGAGTCAGTTACACATCATGCTCTTCGTGTGACTTACATTTGTAATACTTCATTAAAATAAGAGTGGATGCTTGGTGCAGTAATCGCAGTGACTCAGGAGACTGAGGTGGGAGAATCACAAGTTGGATGCCAGCCTCAGCAAAGCCCTAAGCAATTTAGCGAGAAACTGTCTCAAAATTTAAAAAAAGTAAAAGTGCTGGGGATATAGCTCAGCGACAAAGCACCCCTGGAGTTCAACCCCCAATACCAAAAATAAAGAAGACTGGGATGTAGCTCAGTGGTAGTGGAAGCATAAATAATGCAAATATCTTCTTAATGTTAGATTTATAATTTATGAACAACCAAGAATTCCCTCCCCAAACTTGATTATTGTCACCGTATGGGTGGGACACACTGGATGGGCCACAAGTAGTTGCTTTTAAAGTAGGAAGAGATCAAGTGGAGCCTTTTTGGCTCCAGTGGAGCAAATACCCAGCACAAGCCCTTCCTGGCTTTCCAAGATATTTGCTGCATATTTCCTGATATTTGCTGCATTCAGACTTACTCTGTTGTCTTCCTCAAAAGATCCCAAAGACCTTCAGAGTCATTCTTTATACCCATTACTGCAGATGCAGCTCTAGTGCTCCAGGCAATATGAAGCCCTCATTGATGGCTTCCTGGCCTTTCTTCAATCTATCAAGGGATGACTCCCAACTTACCTCCATCTGGCATTCCCTGATGAGGTTGGAGCACCCAGTGGTGCCAGGCCAAAATTACTCCTTTTATTTTGTAGATTTGGCCAGTGGACCTGAAAGTAAAGATACTCACAATAGGGAAGATTCCACCAAATGGACCTTTTGCTTTGCATCTCCCCCATTTTGGTAGTTACCCTTGGTTTTGGGCCATATTTAAGCTTATGTGTGTTTTGGGGTTTTTTTTGTTTTTTCTGGCTTTGTAGGTTGTGGTGCTGTTTGATTTTTTAGTCTTTCTGCTTGAATTTACCACCCTGTTTTGTTACTAGGCATGACAACCAAAACCCTGCTGATAAGGAAAAATATGCAAGATAGGTATGGCCTGCAGAGATCTTTCCTGGCAGAAAAGGAAGAGGGTTGTTGATGCTGAAAATTCTTAGTCTATGCATCGTAGCTTAGAGAGATGCTGCTTTCATATCTAGGTGGCAAGTGTTCAGAGTTCTTCTAATGGCAGAGGATGACCAGGCAGCAGCAAGGATCACCATGTTTTGTTCAATGTCATCAGTCATTATGGGAGGGACACACTGGATGGGCCACAAGTGGTTGCTTTTAAAATAGGAAGAGATCAAGTGGAGCCTTTTTGGCTCCAGTAGAGCAAATACCCAGCACAAGCCCTTCCTGACTTTCCAAGCCTTTTCCCTCCTCTTACTGAAATGCTGGCTCCTTCCTCTCTTTTTTCCCTCTCTCTTTCTTTCTACTGGGGGTTGAACCCAGGAGCACTATCACTGAGCTGCATCCCCAGCCCTTTTTTGAGACAGGATCTCAAAGTTTCTTAGGGTCTTGCTAAGTTACTGAGGCTGTCCTGGAACTCCCAGTTCTCCTCTCAGCCACCTGAGTAGCTGGGATTACAGACATTGTGCCACAGCACCCATCCATGCTTGATTTGTATGAGTCAAAAAGTGTTGCTGGTAAGTGGCACTTGGGACATTGTAGTGCTTGTGCAATTGAATCACAGTGTGGTTCATGAGTGCCTATGTCATGTCAGTGGGTTAGGGGTGATTCAGGTCAGGACACAAAGGCATGGATTGTATTTTAGAGGGAAGTAATTCCCTAACATTATACCAATATAGATCAATTGTTTCTTCACATGAGATGTTTGGCTCTCATGTGATTGATTTGTAATTCAATGTCTTTCTTACCATATTTTTAAACATTTCTTTCTTTTTCCTCCCTCCCTCCCTCTTTCTCCCCCCCTCCCTCTCTCTCCCCCTTTCTTTCTTTTCCTACAAAGATTAACCTTGATTTGAAATATTAGCCAGATAACACTGGAATTTTTGCACAAAGGGGATGAAATAATTTAAAGAATCAATTAGGTGGTCCTAAACTGTGTCTTTTTGGAAGCTGCTGGCACCTCCCATGAAGCCTTAAATATCTTTTCCTCTTGCTCTCTGCAGACATTCTAGCTCAGCGTCTAGAACCAATGAGTGCTCTGTAGAGGAGAGGTTGAAATCAGGGCAGGTCTGGCTCAAGTACTGTAAGTCAGTGTACCTCTTCAAGCATCAGGTTCCTCTTCCATATATAGAAGAGGTATTTCCTTACAGGGCAGTTATAAGGATCAAGTGCAGCAATAGCTAGAAAGTGCTTGGTTAGCTGAAAGATGCTGTAGAAACAAAAAGGACATGTGCACCCTTGAGAATGAGGGTTATCAGAGGCTCTGGGCCTCCTTTTTGGAAGATCTGGGCTTTCTCAGACTCCTTTTCCCTGTGTTTTGTGCCTTGTATTCAGCTTAGACACACGGGGAAAAAGAGACAATGAAAGCACTTAGGTTCAGTGCTCTCAGCCAGGCCTGCATGTGAGCTATCCCTGTGTCAGAGACCTGGGTGTGTCCCTGGGACATTTGCTCAAGGGGATCTCCTCATCACACACTCTCACAATTATCCTTACTTCATATTTAGGACTCAAGGGAATGACAGGCAATTGTGTCAGCTCCTGCTTAGCATCTTTCTGGAGATTTTGTGCAATTCTCCTTTTTGATTTTAACAAGATAGGTGTATGCCTCACATTTCGATTAAACTTACGAGAGCACCTATGGAGCAGAGTTGGAAAAGAAATCGATTAGCTAGTGCTTGGTTGCACCTCTTCTTCATGTGCCCTTGATTTCCACAGCTGTGTCCTGGGGGCCACGCTGTGGGTCCTCTTGGACCAGCAGAGGAGTCTCTGAAGGTGACAGATTTGCTTGTATCCCCTGACTTGCTGCTGATCCCCGGTCCTCTTCCAAACAGTTTCTTTATTGATGCTACTCAGCTGGTACTAGCTCGTGGGACTCATGCAAACTAGAGGCACCAAGTTTGCAGCCCCATCCCTGCAGTTACTCTGAGCAGACCCCAAATCATCCCCTTCCCATGAGGAGGAAGAGTAAACTTGGTTCATTAAGCCTGGTGTTGGAGATTTGCCTCTCTGTTTTCATAAGATGCTATTTTCTATTGTTCTTTGCCTCCATGAAGGCTTAAAAATGAAACTACACACACATATATGTATGCCACTTGTTTATCAAATATTGTTGCTAGGTAACTGGCAGCTCTCCATCCTTTTGACATTCTACTAGTAACTCAGTCTTTATTTCAGAAGAAATAAAATGGTCAGAGCATTTTCTGGACTAGCCAGTGAGTACGATCAGTTTTTAAATAATCAGTTTTTCAATCAGTTGCCCTATTGTTGTCTTCTTAAATCTTATCCCTCAAATCAAGTTTAGGAAGCACTGTGATAAAGTTGTTTTAGGTCTCTTTTTAAGAACCTCACAAAGACACCGCCACCTCTGGCAGATGTTTATGGTCCAAGGCAATATGATAAAGTGCTTTTGGAAAATAATATCAGAAGCAAATGAACTTTGATGTGCTTCATTGGAGCAGTTCTGAGGGAAACTAGCTGAGGGGTTTGAACTTGACTCATTTGTTTGGAGGTCACCATTGAAGGAGTTTAAGGAAAGGGTCAGATTTGCCACAATGCTAAGAGTGAACTGGAGGGATATGAGACTGGAAAGGAGGGATGAGAGGAGACTTAGCCCCAGAGTGACAGCCCCATCAGGCAGCAGCGTTGGGGAAGACAGAAGAGAATCAAGAGGTATCTGTAGAGTTTTGTCTTAGACAGAAGCTTGAGGCCAAGAAGCAGTTCACCATGGATGAACTGAAGAGAAGTGTGTTTTGATAGAGAGGCATCGAGTGCCCAAATGTGTTGGAATAGAGAGGAAGGTAGCCTGGGGGGCCTGACTAGGGAGCTTCTATAAGTCAGGCTGAGGAGTTGGAGTGTAGACCTCAGCTGATGGGAGCAAGTTAGCCTTCCCAAGATATTTTGAATAGAAGATTTTGGAGGAGAGGACAGTCTTTTCGGAGACGTCCCCCTGCAAAGAGAGTGTAGGCAGCTAGAAAGGACACTGGGTCCTGAGTGGAATCCTGCATGATGAATGCACTGCCCTGAGCACTGGAGTTCCTGCCTGACATCCTCCCCATTTGCATTCTCCACATACCATCTTTCCCAGGTCTGCCTAGAGGAAATGTGAGCTGTCAGGGGCTGGCAGGGAGAGCTTCTCCTAGAGCTCATCAGGCCTCAGGCCTCAGGCCTCAGTGAAAAGGCCTGTCTTGAGGGTGCAGGGAAGTAGGCTGTACCACTCATCTGCTCGGGGATGTGGAGTGAGAGGGAAAGAAAGAGCTCCTGTGTCTTTTCCAGAAGATTCCTGCCAGCATTAGAGAGCTCAGGAATCCCCTACCCAAATTCCCACCTTCACCACTTTTCCTCTCTCTGATTGCCCTGCCCCCTACCCACTTCTTCTCTGGTTACCAGTAAATAACCCCTCTGGTTTCTCCAGAGCCTTTCCTCCAGGAGCAGGTAGACCCTTTCTTCCCAGGGAGGTCTTTACTCTGTAAAAAAGAAGCATTGGTCAATTTCCACCCTTCTGGTAGTTGCCTGGGAGGTACTCCTGGAGGTCCTAGCCTAGCTCACCCCAAACCCATCCTCAGGAATTCCTTGCTGCTCTCAGCCTTCATCTCCTCCCTTCAACAAGGCTCATCAGCCCAGAGGCCTCTCCCAGAAGTCAGCTGCAAGGGCACATAGCACATAGCACCGAGGCCCTTATCAGCCTGGCCTCCCTCATGGCTTGCTCTTGTGGTCTGGCACAGATCCCCAACTTCTGTTGCTTCTCAACTTCTATTGCTCCTTTGGGCCCCAGGTCAGCCCTTTGGTCAGTGCTGTTTCTCACAGCACTCAGTGCTTCCTTCCAGTTCCAGGCCTTTTTTTGATCCTCTTGAGTCCCTTTCTAGAGCAGTCCCCCTCTACCCACTGCCACATGAGGTCTATCCAGCCATTTCCCACTGCCCTGCCCACCTCTTCCAACCTCTGACCCCTGGACCACATCTTCCTTAGCTCTCTCCATCTTTTCTGTGGTTTTTACTTTCCTTGTACCTTTCTGAGCATTTAATCATAGTTTGCCTTTGGTTCCCACCATGCAAAGTGTATGTTTTACCTTTCTTATTAACCCCCCCGCTTCTGCTTGGGGACCGGGACTGGGCTTTTCTTATTTTCTCTACTGTCTCCTCTCTCCTGGGGCCTTGCCCAGGGCCCTTTGTATGGAAGATGCACACCTGAAGCTCAGGTCAGCTCACTACAGGGACCTCTCCTACAGTCTCCCTGCCCCTACCTCTGCTAACAGAGAACCTCAGCCCATGCGCCTTGCATGCCATCAGGCCTGACTGGTATGTCTGTCCCCCAGACTGGGAGGATGGGGTGTTAAGTTGATTAATACATGCAGTGTTTGGAGGCAGCCTTGCCTGAGGTTGTTCCTTTCTTACTGTTAGTGTCACTCATTCTTTGAGCACCAGCAAAAAAAACCCTAAATCCTGCAGTAGACATGGGGTGTATTTTTTGACAGTTCTTTTATCCCAGGTCACAGCTTTGTCTTAGTGTTGTTGAACTCAGTTAGCTGTTACCCTATTCCAAGCCTAAAGTTAATAATCCCCAGATGGAGACAGGCTACCAGCCCTTCTGTTAGCTTTTCATCTTTAATGCATCACCGTGCTTTTTTTAAAAATTGGTTATTTGTTGTTTAATAAGCCCGGGGTGCACCTGTTCTGTTACTATGCTGCAGAAAATGTGTTAGGTAAGAACAAATGCTCATTCACATACTTATACCAAGTAATTTGTGAAAGTTTTGGTCTACTTAGTGACACAAAGAATAGTATGGCGGTGCAGGTGCTCCTTACCAGGGCATCATATCCAGTTAATCCTGTCGTAAATTGAAAATATGGTTAAGTCCAAAATGCATTTAATTTCATCTAACCTGCCAGACATCACTGCTTAGCCTAGCCCACCTCAGATAGGCTCACAACACTCACATTAGACCGCAGTGGCTAAAACCATCTGTGCAAAGCCCATTTTATAATGAGATATTGAGTGTCTCGTGTAATTTATTGAATACTGTAAAAAAAATTGAAAAACAGAATGTTCCATGAAGGCATGTTAAAGTACAGTTTTAACTGAACTATATCACTCTCACACCAGCATAAATTTTAAAAATTATGTCAGGGACCATCATATAGTGTTTCTTACCACAAGGTAAGACCATATATGTAAGCAGTCAGTAACTGCATTCATTGTATGTGCATATGCACGTCCATGTGTAAGTTCATGTGTGCCCATGGAAAGCAGGTTGGAGACTTTATTCTGCTGGATTATCATGTCTTAATTTTCTATGCCTAATTAAGTTCATAGGCACATGGGAATTTTATTTTTTTATTTTTTGCAGTGCTAGGGATTGAACACAAGGGTGCACTTTACCACTGTGCTGTACCCCTGGCCCTTTTTTAAAATTTGAGACAGGGTCTGGCTAAATTGCCCAGGCTGGCCTCAAACTTACTCATGATCCTCCTGCCCTCAGGTTCCTGAGGTGCTGGGATTACAGGAGTGCACCACCATGCCCAGCTTTAATACTTTCTTAGAGACTGAGACTGTAGAGGTTCACGTTCCCCATACACAGAGACAGGAACTCTCCGAGGAAGGAGTCAGAGTGCTGTTTTGCCCAGCATGTATCCAAAGCACTCAGTTCTTACAAGTTAGCCCCTTGCTCTTGGTCTTTTGATGTGAATAATGTGCCATTTCATCCCTTTAGATAGTAACTTCTCTTTTCGCCCTCTCCTGATCTCCTGCTTTCTGGGAAGAGAGAATCACAGTGAGATTGAACGGCGCAGGCGGAACAAGATGACCCAGTATATCACAGAGCTCTCTGACATGGTCCCCACCTGCAGCGCACTGGCCCGGAAGCCAGACAAGCTCACCATCCTCCGCATGGCTGTCTCACACATGAAGTCCATGCGGGGCACAGGGAACAAGTCTACTGATGGCGCATACAAACCTTCCTTCCTCACAGAGCAGGTACCTAGCCATTACTCATCTGTGGTCCATTTTATTTGTCAGCATCTGTCTGAAAGCTGGGAGAGTCACAGTGTCATCACACTGAAATAAGCCATGTGGGTTTGAGGTTTAAGGAGGGATGAAGCCAAGGAATTTTGCTTCCGCTTCTCAGCAAGAAGTTCTCTTTAAGAACATCAAGTTCCTACATTTGCTTTTATAGTCCCCATATACCTTGATGAGTCATCCCTCAAAAAAGATACCATGCATTGGAACAATGAGCTATGGTGACATAAGAAGTTAGTTAAAGACAAAATCTTGAGTGCTCGAACAGGTGAAGATGATCATCCTGTGAGAACCATGGTAGCAGTGATGATGGCAATGAGGGTCGTTGCTACTAGTACAAACAGGTATTTGCAGGACCTGGTGTGAGTCATACCTCTCCATATATTGTTTGATTTACTCCTTATTCCAGTTCAGTGGATAAACCACTATGATTCATCCCTGTTTTATAGATGAGGAAATTAGACTTAGAAAGAATCAGTAAATTGCCCAAGGTCATTCAGATGCTTAGTGACGGAGCCAGGAGTTGGTCCAATGGAGACATGTTTCAGGGACCCCAAAGTCATACTTTTTTTTTCAGTATTGGGATTGAACCCAGAGGTACTCTACCACTGAGCTTCACCTCAGCCCTTCTTATTTTTTACTTTGATACAGGGTCTCACTAAGTTGCTAAGACTGGCCTACAACTTGTGATCCTCTTTCCTCAGCCTTCTGAGTCACTGGGATTGCAGGTGTGCACCACCATGCCCAGCCGCCCCAAAACACATTTTTTAACTCCTATAAAGTTGGGAAGAAGAAACACTTGTGACAGTATCTTGTAATGGATTTACATGAGCCAGAAGACCTATGTTCAGGGTCCTGGTCCTTACATGCTCCTGTCACTTGGCAAATCAGCAAATGCTCTGGGTTTCAGTTTGCTCATCTGTAATAAAGATAAAGCTTTTTGACTTTCTGACTCTAGGAGCTTTTGCAGGATAAATGAAGCAGTGCATTTGAAAACAATTTGCACATGGTAGAAGGGAGAAAAGGCAAAATTATGTGATTGACAGGGAGTGTAGTTAGGAAGTGCAAAAAGTATGTGCAATGTAGCATCCTGAGTAATGGAGTGTTCAACAAGACCAGAGCATGTGGACAAAATGAAGTAGAGCAAATGTGGCAGGGTTTCATCAGGGCCACTTCTCAGGACAGAGACAGCATTGACAGGCTATGCAGGAACCACAGGATGTATATAGGGATAGGAGAGCAGAGGGACTTCTTAAGAGGGGACAATGAACACAGAACCTCAGAGGGAGGAATGATGGTGAATTGTTTGTACTTCTAGAGCTGAGAATCTTCATGTCAAGGGAGTAAGTTTAGAAAAAGAACAAGGAAGAGAAACCAACACTTTTTACTGTCTGTTCTGTGACATACCTTTTAGCAAATGCTAAACAATGCCTTTGAAACCCTCCCAGGGTCATGTGATCTGTTGCTTTGGAGGTATTGGGAAAGTATGCTCGTGGTTACATGAGGACACAGAACATAGTGGTTCAGTACATGAGCTTTGAGCCTTGTTTCCACCTCCATAAAAAATGAATGCAGTGAGTGTCCCATCTCCTGCAGATGAGGTGATCAAAGCAATGAATGTAGACTGCTTGGAGGATAATGAAGGATGAATGGTGGTTAGGGAACCAGACAAATTTATTGAGCATATCAACTGCTAGGGTTCGCAGAAAGCTTTTTCTCTACATTTCTTTATTCTTTACAAAAATCTGTAGGACCAAGATTTGAAGTAAATCCCTTTATCTCTAAGTACCTAAAGTGAAGAGATGAAGACAGAGGAGAAAGAAGGCAGGCTATACAAGTCACATGGGTCCCACTGGTGTTTCTTTCTGGGTTATGTGGAAGATGATGACACAAACACTTATGGATCACCTACTGTGTGTCAGACCCAGTCCTTCACACACAGCTCAATTAACCTCTACAAATCTCGTTGAAAACAGAGCTACATGAAATACTGGAAACCAAGGACACTAAGTATCCTACCCAGAGTTGCTCAGCTAGGTGAAAGAGCCATGGAGGACAATCTCCTTTTACTCTGAAATCCCTGTTCTTAACCCCTGTCATCTGTTCAAGTGGAGGAGAGGGACAGGGTGGGTTCTGGGTCCCCAACACAGAACCTTGGTTATGAGTAATAAGCTCCCAGGAAATGAACCTTGGGGATGAGGTGATATGAAGAGGGGTCCATGATGAGGGGGGGCTATGTCCCATATGACTTCACCCAATCTTTGCAAATGAATACATAAGCAAAGCCATTCAGCCTCCTCCAGTGGCAGAGTTCTCCACTTACTCAGACTTCCTGCTCCATTATTTTTTAAAACAGCTCTTCCTGTTGGAAAAAATCTTCCTGATATTGAAAATAAAAATGCTGACCCAGTCCTCCAAGTAAGCATCTGGGAGACCCAGAACCACAAAAGCGCAAAGTATGGGAAATGGGCAAAATAAACTTTTCCTTAAAAAACACTTTACAATCTCCTTCCTCCCTGGGTTCCCAGGCTTAGGATGTTTGAATTTCTCTCCAGACAAGTACTCAGGGACATTCACAAAACTCTTCAGGTCCTGTTCCCATAGATCAGCATCATCTAGGTTTTGGGTCCCTGAAACTCCCTCAGGGACTGGGACATAGGGTAAGACCAGAGCCTCCAGATCAGTGAATGGGCTGCAAGAACATTTACCTCCACTCAGGGGGCCCTTGCCACATTTTATGGTAAGGCTTCCACATATGATTATCCTTAAGCAAAGGATTCACAGCAAAAGATGCTTGCTAATTGCTAACCCAGAAGGATGCCTTTATTCTTTGGGGTCTGATTAGTGTGTGAGGTGGTTGGAAGGGAGCTGTGAACTCTACTGCATCAGAAAGTTTAAATTATCAACTCTTGCAGGTATAGAACCCCTTTCATTCACTAGGAAAGAGTTCCTTAGCTTGATGTGAGAACAGTGTGTGGAGCTACACTTGAGCTGCCTTTAGACCCTACCAAGAAAAGACATCTCATCTTAGCAAAGTTGAATTTGCCCCATCTATGTCCCTCTGGGGATGAAGGCAAAGCTTTCTGCTGTCCATTCATTGATTCTGAACCACTTTCTTCCTGCCTTCAATGACAATCATGATTTTGGTTACCTGTGTGATCCCAAAGCTGATTCTCCTAACCTCTTCTCACTGCAAAGTGATATGGATAATACTGTATGACCAGCTACCTCCTGGGCTCCTCTAAGTGTCTGTCAGGAGTCCCACAGTGGTTGTCAGCATTCTGGAAGCATGGCAGACTTGCAGAAGTAAGGGGATACTCATATCCAGGGCCAGTGTTCAGCTCAGAAATTGAGGAAGAATGCACTATCTGTGTGGCAGGCACTGGCAGGAGAAGCAAGCTCTCTTTCCTGCTCTCCTTACCCTCCTGTTTTCCTTTCCTCCCTTCCATCCAGCACCTTTTGTGCCAGGCACTATGTTCTGGGCACTTCTACTGCAATAACTTGATAGTGGTTGCAACATGTGGGTGGAACTGCTCACTCTTCTGGCAACCCCACACCTGGTGATCACTGCCTGCTCTCCCATTTCCCTAACCTGAAAATGTCCTCTCTTCCTAAAAGGACTAGTTAAGAAGGGGCTGACAGTATTCAGTGTCTGTGACTTAGGGACAGTGGGAATTTTGTGTATTTTTCTAGCTTATATTCCTGTAAAATTGCACTAATTTCCCAAACTATTTGTGAGCCAGAGTGAGTTTCCAAATAAATGAAGTTAAAGGTTGCATTTAATTGGTCTATTTGTCAGTGCATTGTGCTAATCAGTCTTTTTCTTTGCAGGAACTGAAGCATCTCATCTTGGAAGCAGCTGATGGATTTCTCTTTGTAGTGGCAGCTGAAACAGGGCGAGTGATTTACGTGTCTGACTCAGTCACCCCTGTTCTCAATCAGCCCCAGTCAGAGTGGTTTGGGAGCACCCTCTATGAGCAAGTGCATCCGGATGATGTGGAGAAGCTGAGAGAGCAGCTGTGTACCTCAGAAAATTCCATGACAGGTCAGTAGGCTCCTTCTACAAGGCTCTTGGTTCTAGAAAAAAATTCTTCCAGTAGATATACTAAGAAGTTGGATGTCACAAAAAGCTTCCTTGAGATGAGAAGGTGCATTTTAATCAATGAGTCTTTTACCCTGTAACATTTTGAAAATCCATTTTTAATACATTACTTTCCCTGTGGACACATTGCCACTGGAAGTCACCGTTGATACCTTCATTAGACCCATAGGCTCAGTAATGAGATTGTGCAGCAAGTGAGTGATTATTTGTGATCCTGATTCTGGACAATTACTACCCAGATCTTAGTTAACTAAAATACAATTTCTTATTAAAATATTTGAATACAGTCTGTTCTGCTATAACCTAACACACACAGTCTTTTTAAGAAATCACAGCAGTATTCAGAAGAGTGCAGTAAAAACTTAAAGGCTCATGGGAGGAAAATGGGTTAGGAATATAACACTCAATAATTTGTCAGTGGTAGATAAAAGCAAAGATAGGAACCTATTAAAAAATGCTAGCACAGCTTCTCATGTACTAAATGGTTAAGAAATTTATGAAGAGTACTAAATATGGCACTTAACCCTGAAAATGACCCAAAGTTTGCTTGTGGAAGTGGGTCTGAGAAGGTGTTACCACTTGTGTGTGATCTTGAAATGATGGAAGGACAGTCATGTGAAATCAGAGGAAGATTTTTAATATCAAATGAAGACCAGTATAGCTCATATCAGGCTATGAACTGAGCTAGTCGAGGTCTGTGTTTGTGTGCATTCTGTTTGGTTTGGTTCAGTTGGGCACAGTCTTTGTTCATCTAGTATCTCTCAGAGATAAGCAAACACAAAATTCACATTATGCTCAAAATACATAATTCCCCCATGTATTCATCAAATTGGAACAAATTTACATTTTTATAACAAGAGTTATAGATTCATTATACTAAGATTTGCATTCTGCGCTATGACAAATCTGTTTGTGCTATGTCGTTCTCCCTCGTGTATCAAGCTGCTGAAGTCCACATTTGTGTCTGTCCACAGTGCTTTGCACATACTGAGCATTTGGCAGATGCTTGACAAGCAACTGAGTCAGTATTTTACTCATTGTCATTGGCTCAGACCACCTGACAAATGCCACAGAGTGGTAACTTGACAGAAATTTATTTCTCACACTTCTGGAAATTAGGAAGTCCAAGATCAAGCACCTTGTGTCTGGTGAAGACCAACTTTTTGGTTCTTATATGGTACCTTCTAGCTGTGTCTTTTTAAGGTAGAAAGGACTGATTATCTATCTGGCTCCTCTTCTATAAGGGCACTAATCATAATCATGTAGGTCTCACCCTTACAACCTAATCACTTCCTAAAGGCCCATTAGCTTGGGGTTAGGGTTTCAAAACATTAAATGGGAATCAACCATTCAGCTCATTGCAGCCAAGATTGTGTTGTCACCAGGGTTGATTTCTCCTGAGGCCTCTCTCCTTGGTTTGCAAATCTTTGCCTTTTCTTTGAGTCCTCACATGGTCTTTCCTCTGTGTATACATTCCCACTGTAGCTTCCTTGTTTTTGTAAGGACAGTCCTGTTGGATTAAGGCCTACCTCATGACCTGATTTTGCCTTAATTACTTCTTTAAAGGCCCTACCTTTAATTGTAGCCACATTCTCAGATTCTTGGGGTTTAGGGCTTCAAAATATGATCATTAATGGTGGCAGGGAGGCACAATTCTACTGATAATACATGATAAGCCTGAATCACATGCTGCCAAAATGGCAAGAGTACAGGTGTTGCTGGATGATAATAGTAATTTTCTCAATGTTGATTATCACTGCTGTATGTAGGAGGGAGAGGATAGAGAGTTAGGTGTGAGAACTGGGTATAGTTTTATCCATCTCAATGTCTTTTTACAGTGTTACACATCACCTGCAGGGAGCTTCATCCACATTCTTGCAGAACAATGATGCTAACGCAGCCTCAGAAAGACTTGTTCTGCTGCCCTATTCCCTGCATTGAATTAGAGAACTCCCTATAGAAATCCTAAGAAACACATATAGTAAAGTGAAATATTTGGGAGGGATATGAAAGGGAAAGCAAATCCACCCGCAAGCATTGGTTTGACAGCTGAAATCACCTCCTCAGGAAAGAGCTGTCTTTCCTTAAATTTCTATATTTGACTACAGGATGTGGCTTTTTGAAACATAGCCCCTGAGACCCTGATGGCATGGGAAGTGGTGGTCCAGGGCAGGAAAGGCTTCAGTGAAGGTTATGACTGACTGACTCACCAGGGTTGGGTGGACATTGCTGTTCATGTGAAGTCTTAACACATCTGGCAGAGTGTAAAGTAGCAGTGTGAACCATATTTGGAGGGAATGCTTAGCAGCGGCCATGACACCTAGGGCTGGTGTACTGCAAAAAGTCCTCCAAGTGTCAGAGGAGTCCCTGTGAATGGTGAACAGCCAGGCCTCTGAGCACTTCTTCTGGTCAGGCTCCTCTTGAGAGGAACAATATGGGGCTGGAGAAGTGGGTTCTTATGCTCAGAGCAGAGGAGGACAGGGTCTTTCAGAGCTGCAAGGAGTATATGTGAGTCCCAGGACAGTCTGAAGACTTGTTGAGAGAGCTTGGAAGAGCAGGGCTGGTACATGACCATGTCTCAGGGTTCACTGGAGTTCAGGACAAGGCAGAAGCTGGCCTTCATACATCACTGACCAACATGTAGATGTGATATACCTACACCTTTGATTCTTGGACTGGGGTCTCTCAAACTCTCCTGCCCTGGTTTCTAGTCCAGAAAGAGGTGACATGGTCTACTTGGAGTACTCAGGCTGAGAGGGTATTGGGGCAGGGAGCCAGGCAGGGAATAGGGGTGGCTTAACTTGAGTAGCCTGACCTCTTGGTCATCCTCTGAGCCTCTTGGTCAATAGGAAGTTCACCTTTCATTTATTGGATGTGCAGGGCCACTTGCACTGAACATAGGGAGTTGTGTGTACACAGTGGGACAGAGGTAGGGACAAGATTTTGGACTACAGTGGGGCCTGCAGCCACCTGCTAGCTCAGGGCCCCAAGCATGATGATTCTTGCCCAGAGGTGTTTTATCTGGGGTGGGGATGGTGTATTTCTTTGTTGAATTAAATCTTTCCCCAGCTGAGAGATGGTGACAAATGGTGGGTGAGAAGATATATAAGTATATAAAAAGATATGTAGATCTCCTTGGAAGCATCATGGAGTGATGTGGGCCTCTGCAATGATTTGATTCATCTGTGAATTAACACTGGACCCAATGTTAGGAGAGAGTGGAGGCATTCCTCACCTAAAAACAGCAGCATTGCTAGTCAAGAAAGTGCTCAATAGTAAGTTAGGAGCTGTGCTCTTTGTTCTGGTCTTCACCTTGTGATCTTGGTAAGTCCCTTTCTTCTCTGACCCTCATTCTGCTTATCTCTTTCCAGGAAATTCCTAACTAATGCTCATACCAACTCTGCTTCTATTCTCTTGCTTAAGATTCTGGGATAGAATTTAATTCTCTGATTAAGAAATGGTGGAAGTTTGGAGAAGAGGGGCTTAAAGCTGGAACAACACCTAAACAGAAGCAATTGCTGAGGCTTAGAGCCAAGGGCTGGCACATTTCTGGGATACCTCCTTTCAATTGTCAAGTTAAAGGGATCCATCATGTCAAGTGGAGTAATGTCAGATGAAACCAGGCACATCCCTTTATGAACTACCTGGGAAGGATAGGACTTCTTTTGTGTAGGAGTGACCCAGGATTCTAGAGGGGTCAGATGGCCAACTTGTCTTCTTCCAAGAGACTTTCATGGTCATGGAGAAGAATGACTATACAGCCAACCTAGATTCAAGTGACAGAAACTCACCCCCAACCAGCTTGGGTGAAAAAGAAATTTGCCCACTCATATAACTGAAAAGGGATTCTGGTTTCTTGCATAGAAAGGTCCATAGCTGCTTAATTCACAATAGCTATATTGTGGAACCAATCTAGATGCCCTTCAGTAGATGAATGGATAAAGAAACTGTGGTATATATACACAATGAAATATTACTCAGCCATTAAGAATAAAATTATGGCATTTGCAGGTAAATGGATGAAGTTAGAGATGGTCATGCTGAGTGAGATTAGCCAATCCCAAAAAACCAAAGGCCTAATGATTTCTCTGATAAGTGGATGATGATACATAATGTGGGGTGGGAGGGAGGCAAGAATGGAGGAAGGATAGATTACATAGGGAAAAAAGAGGGGTGGGATGAGGGGGTAAGAATAATAACAGAATGAGACAAACATCATTACCCTATGTACACGTTTGATTACACAAATGGTGTGACTCTACTTCGTGTACAAGCAGAGAAACAACAGCTGTCCCCATTTGTGTACAATGAATCAAAATAAATAAATGAAAAAAAAATAATGGCCCAGCTGTTATGCTGAAGTATTGTCTAGTATTTCCCACTGCAGGAAGTCTGTAATGTGCCTCAAGGAGGAAATAGTATATATTAGATAAACTTCATTCAGATATGAGTTATGTAGCCTATGAGTGCAGTGTTAGGGAATCAACAATATATGTTAAATAAGTGTCTCTAAATGGAAACATGCAAAAAACAGGTTATGTATTAACTGGCTGACAAGTGTGGTGACACAGTCTCACAGGAACCAAACCCTATATTTTTCCCAGGAGCCATGGTTCAGTATTTGCTAATTCAGTGTTCATAAGTGTTAATAAAATATAGCTACCAGCTGGGCACCACAAAAAAACAAAACAAAAAACATATATATATATATATATATATATATATATATATACACACACATATATACATATATATGTATCTACCTTGAATAGTGTGAATCAACTAGTGTGAATCGACTATGTGCCTTTTTCTTCTCTGCTTTGCTTTCTTCTGTGCAGGGCGGATTGTCAGGCAGACTTTTCTCATACAACAATGTGCTGCTTTGCAGTCCTAGACTTGTGGTCAGTGGCCGTGCAACGCTACAGAGGCACACTGCTTCTCTATAGAGTTTCTCTAAGTGTGTCCGAGGGTTGCCTCTCTTGGCTCAGTTTGGATCCCCTTCTCTATCCTGACTGGTCCCTGGGGCTAGGGAAACTCTGAGTCAGGATATGAGGCCTGCTTCCAAGGTACTTGGACCCAGTTGGGGAAGGTGACTCCCCAGAGGAGATGGGGTGCTGTCACCAAAGGGAGAAAGGGATGCTGGAGAGGCAGAACAAAAGGTGCACAGCTGCTGGACCTGAAGAGCAAAGCTCAGAGGTGTTACAAGTGAATCTGATGGAAAGGTGGACTCTTCTGGGGGACAGTGCACCCTGAATGCCAGGAATATTCATATTACAAGATTCTGAGTTGAAGATGGAGTAGATGTCAAGAGTAGAGAAGGGCAGGGATCAGAAGAAAATGCTGTGGGGAGAAGAGCTGCAAAAATAGTTGATCTCTGAGAGCCCAACCCCGTCTCTAAGAAAAGGAAGGAAGAGAGCCAAGGAGAGGCCCGGGACATTCCAGGTGATAGCAGGGCCTCAGATTGTAATTGATATGCCTGAGGAGTGGGGTTGAGGCCCAGTAGGAAGCAGGACAGAAAAACCGCTAGGCAGGGGCCACCAAAAGGACGCAGAGTGAGCAGATTCTTTTCAATTGTTTTCTAGTAGCTGAACTCTGAAAAACCTTGATCCTGACGAGCAGAAACAGGAGGTGCCTTGACAGCAAGCCTCAGCCCTGCACTGGGGAGGAAATGCCTAGATTCTAAGTTTATGGTTGTGGAAAAGGATGGCTTTCCAAGCAAGGTGCATTTAGCCCATTTGATCTGCACTACACTGCTGTAGTTTGGTTTGTACTGGATTCTGTCTGCATTCAGAGAATTGGGTCAGTATTCTAGTTCAACATAGGGAATAACTTCGAAATAAAACTGTTCAACAGCGGAAGATACAAGCAAAAGCTGAATTCCTTCCTTCTTCTCTTTCTTCCTCCATTTTTTCCTCCCTCCTTCCTTTCCTTTCTTTTCTTTTTCCTCCCTTTCTCCCTCACTCAAGTCTTTCTTTGTTTATCCAATGACTACTTCATTTAACCATTTATTCATATGATTAACCTGTTTTGCATAGCTGTACAAAGGTCACATGGTATGCATCTCACTGGGTCAGCCTCTTCTGCCCATCTCCCATAGGATCTCCAGCTGTTGTGAATGAATGACTGCATTTCCCAACCATCCCAGCCCAGATTCTTTGTGATAATTTGGGGAGTGCCTGAGCCAGGTTGGTCCCCAAGGACTTCATCTGGAAAGCCCCCATTCCATGAGTCACACATCCCAATCAGCTGTGATTAGGCTTTTCTATCTCCCCAAAAGTTTTGTCAAAGTTCAGAGATACTTTCAGCCTTGGATCACAGGATTTGGTTAGGCCACAGTCTGGGCACAGATAGCAGCTCATGAGAGCGGGTCACCAGGGAGCCATTGTCAGGCAGCTCTGCAGTCCTGCTGTAGACTGTCATCAGACTGCTTCCATGAGAGCTTAAACCTGGTGCTTTCACTTAGGAGTCTCCATGCCTGTCTGGGAGAGGACACCCCTGGGAAGCTGAATACTGGTTACTTTTATTTTCTCATTCAACATAAAAAATGGAATATTGATCCCTACAATTAATTCTACATTCTTATAGCATTTTCTACCTTCTACAGTAGATATCAACCCTGGGTGCACAAAAGCAACAATTGCTTGGGGTGATTTGACAAATATACTCTCCCAGGATTCAGGGAGGTTGCTGGGCACCCGTATTTTTTCAAAACTTCTGAGTGATTCTCATACACAGGGCGAGTTGAAAACCCATGGTCCCCTGGCCTCATGATGGCCCTGTGTGGGGATTGCTGACCCCATTTCACAGATAAGGAGCATAAGACTTGCAGTAACTGAGGGGTTATCAGGGCCACACAGCTGAGGCCAAATAGCTGCTACAAAGCAAAGCTTGTATATAGTCAGTGCAAATGAAGCTCACTAACTTGGGCACATCTAGATATAAAAAAGCCTCAAGGTCTCAGCACAGCCTGGTGTCCCTGGAGGCACTAACTCAGTCTAGCCATAACAGCTCAACCTAAGTTTTGGGGGACCCTGGTTTCATACAGGGTATATCAGGGGATTCGGGGCACATGAGTGATGATTTGATGAAAGACATCACATGTTTGAGACTAAGGCAGACCCTTGGGGTCTTCAGAATCCTGTGTTGGTTCTGGTGCCATGATTCTCAGTGTAGTCCTGGACCAGCTGTGTTAGTGGACTTACTAAAAAAGGCAGATTCTCAGCTCCATCCTGACAAACTGAATCAGAAGCTCTAGGGCCCAGGAATCTGCATTTTTACCCAAAGTTGAAGTCATTATGATGCATGCTAAAGTTTGAGACCCACTGATTTAGTCAGGTCACCTAGAGTGAGCCCACCTTTATTCTAGACCTTGTCAGGCTCTTTATTGTCTGAGTTTAGATGGGGGATATTTTGATTTTGTGAAGGGTCTTATTAAATATAAAACTCTATAAAATTGTTTATCTGCACTTGGAAGGTAACCCCCAGTAAGATGTGGCAAGTGTACTCTGTGGACCAGCAGCAACCTGCATCTCCTGGAAGGTTCTTAAAAATGACAAATTCCAGGCCCAATCCTCAGCCTACTAACTCAGAGTCTGTACTCCAATAACAGTCCTAAGGGACTTCTATACTTTAATGTACATATAAAGTTTGAAGAGAACTGAAGTAAGGAATTTAGCAAGTTGTGCTGGAAGAGGGACCTGCAACTGGAAGGGGCATCCTTTGGAATCTGGGACTGTCATGAGGTGATGAGATCTGCCTCAGTGACTTCCACTGCCCTGATGTCCCTGTCCAGCTCTTAGCGGATAGGGCCAGGCCTTTGGAAAGAGTAGCTGGAGAAGCATTCTTTAAATGTTTGTTGGCTTCTCACTCTCCAGGGCACATACTCACCTGTTCCCAGTTCCTAGCTTCAGACAGGTGTCTTCTGTCCCAGAAAGTCAAAGAGAATCCTAAGTGAATGCACCACATTTAAGGAATTGAGGATGTGCCCACACGCACCCCAGAAAGACCCCAGGAAGAGCAAACAAAGCCACTCGTACACATAGGATGTGTATGTGGGAAAATGGCTGGCAGTTGTCAACTTTCAGTCTCAGCCCACCCACAGCAGCTGGGCCTTCTTCCTAACACTTTGCAGAAGAGGGTAAAGACAAACTGTTAAACTGAGCTGTGCAGTTGAGTCCTTCAGTGGAAGAATGTCAGGCAGATAATTGGCCCCATAGGGGTCCTGTGAGCTGAGCTCTCCACCCTGGTGGTATCATTTCTGGGAAGAGACAGTCTGTTTCCAAATGTCACTCATGAAGGTCAGTCCATGAAAGCCATGCTTTCTAATACATAGGTTATTTTCTTTGGGCTATCAAAACTTAGTCTTTGGACTGATGCCAGAATCTGAGATCCTAAACATGCTCAGCAGTCCATTACTTGCCATATTAGGTAACAGAAGGAAAAAAATCCAGTTTTTTTTTTAAGTTAACTGTTAACACTGTTATTGACTTTCTGTTTTTTGCAATAGAAATAAAACATTTTAATAGTAAGGAAAGCATGTTTATTTGATTTAGACCCATTGGAAATTGCCCAATTGTGTAGTAAACACTTAGGTTACTGGAAAAAGCCTTTAGAGGTGGGTTGCCAGAACTGCCTCTTAAATTCACGTGAGAGTGAAATCTGAGAACCGCAGGGCTGGTTGTTTTTCATCTTTTCACAGTGACTTTCCCACTAGAAACCACAGACTCCTTAGATCTGTTATCCCAGATGTTTTTTTGGAGCCAGTTCAGTTCTTTCTCATTGTTAAATATTTATACAACCTGTCTTGTTTTGCTTCACTACATACATTGCATGCTGATGCTGCTTAAACTGTTTGTGTTTTTCTCTCATATTTTATGTTGAAGATATTTCATGAATCTGGACAGATTTCCAGCCTGGGCTGCTGGGTTCATTATCACTGTAGTGTCACAGCCAATAAAGGAGCCAGGGGAGTGTTTTTGCATGTTGCTGTGTCCAGTTCAAGGGCTTGCTTTCCTGCAAACTCGTGTGCTAAAGCTCAGAGGCCAAAGGGTAAGAGTGGGTGGGTGAGGGGGTAAAGGGGAGATAGCCAGAGCAAGTGGAAGTACCCCCGCACTTAGAGCCAGGTGGCCCTGGTGACAGTTGCAGGCTATGGCCCTTAACCTTGGGTGATGAGCTAACCTTCCCAGGCCTCAGTTTCCTCGCATATACATGCAGACCTATACATGTGTCCAGTCCAGGACTGCTTTGAAGCACACCTGACATGACTTGTGGGATAGTAATAACAATAGTTTTTGGAAATTAAGAAGATTTCATTCATTATTTAATATTTGAAAACAGCATTTAACCACTAATATAGATTGGTGGTTTTCCAAACTCTCCGTCTTGCCCTGCTTTATTTATCTTCTTCCTCCTCAAATGTGTCTTAGGATTTTGGTGCTGTTGACAAGGGATGATGGGGTGGCCCCCTTTCAAAGGGCGACATTGCCCCTCTACCTTATGCTGGAGATGATCATCACAGATTGGGGTGAAGAAGAGGGGAGTAAGGATGTGCCTTCTGTTTTCCTCTGTCCTGTTCCATTCTTTCATTCATTCTACCAGCATTCCACAGCATAGCACAGATAATGGGTATAATGATGAACACAACTGATGTGGTCTGGCTCTCATGGATTTCACACTTTAGTGGGGGAAGAGAGACACCAAAGAAATAATCACACCCAACACACACGACACACTATGATAAGTGTCATGAAAAGAAAGTCCATGAGGCAGCAAGAACTAATGATAAGCATCAGACCTGTCCGGTTAGGTTGGGAAGGTCCTCCCCAAAGAATGCAGCTTAGAGATTTGGTATGGAGCTGAAGGCAACCTGGCGAGAGAGGGTAAGGCAGGGTGGGGGGCTTCTTCTTCCCAGAACATTTGTAGGACACTGAAGGTGTCCAACTAGAAGAGTCCCATGAGTGGGTAAGATGTGAGAAGCTCACCCTGGTGACAGAGTGGAGAACATGTTGTAGGAAGACCAGCCTGGCTGCAGAGGCGGGGTCGAGTTTAGGAGGGTGTTGGCGTTACCCAGAGAAGGAATGATGCAGGCTTGGTATGTGGGCTCCTCTGACTGCTGTAACAAATTAGCACAAACTAGACCACTTAAAACAAGAGTTCATTCTCTCACAGCTGTGTAAGCCAGAAGTCTGAAAGCAGGTGTCAGTGGGGTTAGTTGTTTCTGTAGCCTCTGAGGGAGAATTGGTTCCAGGCCTCTTTCCTAGCCTCTGGTGGCAGCTGACAATCCTTGAGGTTCCTCGTAGACTCATCCCTTAGTCTCTGCATCCACATTTCCCTCTTCTTATAGATAAACTAGTTGTGTTGGATTAGGATCCATCTTAATCCAGTATCACCTCATTTTAACTTGATTGGATCTCCCAAATAAGGCCACACTCAGGTTCTGGGTGAACGTGAATTGGGGAGAATACTACAAAACCCAGTACAGGTGGTGAGGGTGGAGGTAGAGAGAAGTGGTTATATTCAAGAGATTATTTAGACAGAAAAAAAACAAAGGGCTGAGGGGATCAATCTACTCACTTTCATTCTTTTTCTACCTAAACAGTATTTAAGACACTGATATCTCCAGTCTTTGATTGACCTTTGTTGCTGCAGTGTGTTCTCACTGACCAAATCTCTTCTACCAAAATGAGTTTGGTCATGGAGAGAGCAGGAAGCCCTTCCTCAGTGTCCTTGGTTTGTTGTATTGAATCAAGTCACAGACTCATTCCCTCCATTGACGCATTTGCATTTACTGATGGATCCCTTTGGACCCATAACCTCATTTGCATAGATCACCTTGGCTGCAATGAACAGTGTACTCCATGTGCCCTGCTGGGAAGTAATAATACTCTATGCTGTTAATTTTTTATAACCATTAATCACCGTGCTCTGTGAGTCAACATTATCACAATCTCAAGAATGGGTCTTGCAGGCCTGTGGGCCATGTGTGATTTTGCTTGCCTCACCATCTTGGCATGGTGCCCATTCAGAGAGGAGCTTCAACACAATTCCTGTACAATTCCTGTGCTATTTCTTCTACTTTTCTTCAATTCCTTCCAGCTGGATGTGCTGTTTAAACCTCTATGTTTAAGTCTGCCCTTGGTAGGATAAAAAATTGCATGTTCCTCTCCATACCTCTTAGATCTGGCAGAACTTAGAATTCAGACACACACCCAGACCGAGTCAGGCAGTTCGTTTCTTTGGGTGCTCCTCCTCAGCCCTGAACCTGGTCTTCTGTCTGTCTTTGACTGCCTTGTTCTGATCTGATTTGTCATCAGATGCCTGAGATCTGCCCACCTCCCCACTGCCTTAGGCCAGACCTGCCACTTTACTCTCAGAAGCAATGCTGGACACTATCCAGAGTCATGGACAGGCCCATTTTCTGCTGAGAGTAGTGGCAGTTTGCCATGGCCAGGGTGGGTTCAGATGCAGCCTGTGGGTCCAGGGTGGTTGGTGAAGTAGGAGATAAACACTGGAGATGGGCCAGGATGCCAGAGAGGAGTGGAACAAGTAGCACATGTTCAGCAGGTAAGGGGAAGTTTTTCTTCCAGCTTAGGACACACTCTGTTGCAATAGGGACCTCAGGCCTGTCTCTTCCAGTTTGCAGGGACATAATTGGGTTCCAGATACAAGACATAGGTGTCTGGTGCTCAGCCACCATGCCTACGGTTCTAAAGACTTCCTTTGTACTTGGACCTTGAAGCAGGTACAGAGTACACCATCCCTTCGTTGTCTCTTTTCTCTTCGTGTCCTCAGGTTCTGCCTGAGTACCTATCATGCTTTGTCTAGAGTAATAACTTGTTGGGGATGGAGCATACCTGGGCTTTGCAAATTTGGTGAGGAGACTTACCAATTCATAAATGTCCCCAAATGATTGGATTTTCTATCCATGATAGGCCTTCCTCTGCAAGAAAAGTAATTGGGATGCATGCAGCCTTACCAAAGAGGGGCATACATGGAATCAGGTGGCAGGCAGGGATGCAAATGGAATAGCCACTACTGTGAGATTGTTGCTTATTTTATTCATACAGAAACAACTGGATTCTCTGTTTTGGCATTAGAAAACAAACAACTTCCTCTCTAAACAAGGTGCTGCATAGGTCAGTCAGCAGAGCCCTCTAGCCTCTCTGAGCTCGGCTGTCATGAGTCCTGAAGCCTGAGTAAGACTGCAGGGAGGGGTGCCCTGTAAGGCCAAGTCTCACCCAAGTTCCTAAGAGCAATGTTTTTGTCCTTAATAAAGTGGAATGAGAAGGTCAAAGCTCTCTTAAATGGGTCACTGCATATATTTTCCCACCCCATCAAAAATATATATGAGTTAGACTTGAGAACCCTAAATCTCACTTTAAATTAATGCTATTTTATCACCTAAAGGAACCATTGGTGCATTTCTTTAAAATGCTGAGACTCATCTTCTGAAGATCAGTTCTTTACATTTCCATTTTTGTACCATGACTTTTCCTGAAATAAGGAATATTCAAGTAGCATCTGAAAAACATTTATTAGAACCTCATATATAAGTTTTAAAAATTCCCAGCCCTGGGGTGTAGCTCAGTGGTAGAGCACTTGCCTCTCATGTGGGAGGCCCTAGGTGTGATTCCCTGAGCTCCGAATCCTCATCATCACCACCATCATCATCATCACCACCACCCCAGCCCTTAAAGCAATGGTTCTCAATCTCAATACACATCAGAATTGCACTGGAGTTTTTTAAAGATTCAGATGTCAGGGATCTACCCTATTCTTCTGAATTGCACTGTATTAGGAAGCCCAGGCAGCTGTCTGTTCAACCTCATGGTTCCAGTGTGAACCAAGGGCTAAGAAGTGTTGCACCTTAATGTGTAAAAAAAAAAAAAAGTACAAAGGAAAGAACCACAGATAAAATAAAATACAACCCAGTCTGTTCTGTATCTAGGAGAGAAATTTCAGGAAGATGAAGAACTTTTTGTTTAATGTAGTACACCAACAGAATGTTAAAAATGTAATCAGTGACAGTTGAAAAATGTGCAGCATCAGCATTTTAAACCCTATTTGCAGAGTCTTGATTTCTTAATAAACTATCTTTTATTTTAACTTTGAGAGCCAAGAAGTAAATAGGCAAAAGATTTTTTTCTCCTTCTAAAAAGGAAATTTTAGCAAAAATAACCTAGAAGTAGTATTGTTTTTAGGCAGATATTATTATTTTTAGTTAATTTGGAACATTTGAAAAGACATTGAATCATTGCTTCCTGCTGGTATGATTTAGATCTCAGTAATAGTCTCACATGATGGTCATATTTTGTAAGGCTTTGGTTAAAAATAACTTGATTGCAAAAACCCAAGCATGATGAAGAAAATTAAAATAGTTTCCTCTAGCTTCACCGAAGACACGTTTCCCTCTGAAATGTCATGACTCATGCCAAATGGTTAAATAAAAATGCATGTATAGCACTGATCTTTCCTGTTTATTGCTTTTTCAGTAGAGGCTAATGGAGGAAAACATCTGCATCCAGTTTTCCCTTTTATTTTTGTAGGTTCTTTTCTTATACTCCAACACAAAGCCTTCTCTGCCAGTCATTTACTCAGGCAGTGATCCGACGAATGAATGGCTTTCAGTTTTCCCCTTTGGGGTGATGACATAAATTAATCTCCAGTGAGCTATTTACAAGGTCATTCTTTAACCCCAAGTTGAGTGCATACATATTCTGAGGACCTAGAATCACGAGAGCTCTGCATTGGTGGAGGTCACAGGGGTGAGTTCTTCTGTCATACAGCTCCCTCCATGATCACCAGCTTTCAATATCTACAGTGACAGAGCTGCCACCTCTGTGGAGAGCCCTTTCCACTTTGCAACAGTGCACTTGTATTCAATTTGCAGACCCCTCCAATAGTCTCTGCCACTATCTTAAATAGCACAACTTACATTGTTTGGTGGGACTGGAGGTCTGCAAACCCATGAACACTCCACTTGCCAGGTGTCAAGCTGAGAGCAGGGACATTAGAAGCAGATTCTGCCCTGTGTTGAGTCCTGGTTCCACCCTGGTCAGCTGGTGGTCTTGATCAAGGATCAGATTTCCCTAAGCTCCTCTTGCTCATCACTATTGGTGTCAAGACAATATCTGATGCATCTGAGGGCTCAGTAAATACTGCCTTCCTTATTCTTACTATAGGTACCTTTGTCTTTGGTGGAGTTCCCTAGACACAAAAGCTGGACACAATATTAGTCCCACCTGGAGGCAACAGAGTGGGCTTTTGTAACCCTGTCCCAGCAGTCACTGTTCATGGGCCTTGAGAAGGTGTTTGACTTCCAGGCAACTTTAGGCCAGGCACCTTCTAGGACAACCCTCTGGAGAAGATGCAGGTGTGAGCTATTAGCAGCAGCCAGGAGAGGGATCCACTCGTCAAACTGGTACAAGAGATCCTGGGGTTCTGGGTGGGATGTCTGTAGCTCTCTAAATGAGGAAGCTGCAGATGAAGCTGTCAGTCCTTAGGCTTACCTACAAGAGCAGCAGAGGTTTGCCCAAGACAGCCTAAAAACACCAGTCTCTGTATCACTGGGCTGGAGATGTGTTGTTGTGGTTCCCCACTCTCCTCAGCGATGCCAGTAACACCAGGGTCTGGCCACCATGACTTCATGGATGAAGGGGCATCTTCTTTATAAGAGGCAATTATATGTATTTAATTCCACAAATAGTGTTTCAGTGCCTTGTCACTGTGCTAGAAATAGAAGATACAGCAGTAGATGACAGATGTGGTCACTATCCATGACAGAGTACTCAGTGTAGCTGGGGAAATGGACAGATGCCACAGAGTGAATCTAGAGTTAAAAGGTGATGTGTTCTCAGGGAAAAGAGCAGGAGGCTGCAACAGTAACAAGGGACTCTAACTCCCATGTAGGAGGAGGTGGAGGTGTGGACTGGGCACAGCCTAAGGAAATGACTCTTAGGCTAAGAACTGGAGGATGTGAATGGATGAAGATGCAGTTTGTGGGGCCCAGGGGCATGACATACTTTCCTAGCCTTGGGAGTAGCCCTGTGGCAGGGATGGGATTCATGAGCCTGGGAAAGGAAGGCTGCCATGGAACATGACGAGGGGGAAAGGCTAGCCAGTGACAGCCACAGAGGGCAATTTTGCATTTAGAATTCATGTGTGGTGCAAGAAGCAATCCCTGAAAGAATGTTACCATGGTCTGATTTGTGTTTTTATACATAACTGTTCTGATGGCTGGGAAAGAAACATATTTTTGGGAATCTAAGAAGAGCAAGAACTAATATTTATATACTATATGAGGTGATTTCACAAATACTTCTCATTTAATCTTCATGATAGACCCCTTAAAAACATTTTTTTTTCAGATATGGATATTCTCTGTTCCAGCATCATTATTGAAAAGTCTGTCCTTTCCTGCTTTTGCATTGCACCTCAGTTGTCTGTGTATGTGGGTCTGTTTCTGGACTTTGCTTCTGTTCATCCTTGATAACAGCGTTTTTTATCTTCTTGAAGTTGGATAGTTAGTCCTTCAACATTGTTCTTTTCCAGTGTCTCAGGGGTCCCTGTCCTTCACTGCCTGATGCCCAGTGTGGGAGAGCTGCTCTTTGACAAAGTTGGGTGGCTTTAGCAGAGAGGGTGGATCTAGTCTCTGGATACAGCAGATGACTCTGTGATATCCCTTGGCGTGCCTCTCTTCTACCTCTGCAGTGGCTCAGTTATGCCATCCCTGGAGTGGTCTCCTAACTTTTCTCTGGTGATTTTAGCCTCTAGTTTATCACAAAGGCCTTCGTTTCAGTTTTGGTTTTTCTGCTTTTTCTGTGATTCCCAGGAGAGTTTCTCAAAGGTTTCTCCTAATTCATTGAGTTTAATAAAGCAGTGTCACTTACTGTTTATTGCCTTCAGTTCTGTCCTGGTCCCAGGTTTTCTCTTTTATTTATGAAAGTTCTTCTTAAATACCACTGATATTTTGCATTTCGACTCATCTTCCTTCTTGGGATCTGTTTCATGGAGTGGGGTGGTACTCCTGATCTTTCAGACTACTTCATTTTTAAAAAATATTCCAAATCCTTTCCTGCATTAAGCTCTCCTCCCCTCCTTTTAAGTTGCTAGTATTTAATAAAATTGAAATGATCACTGTTGGTGTCTTTCTCTGAAGCTCAGTGTTTTGGGATCAGGGTACACTGCCAAGGGCAACCAGGTGCTCCTGTCCTGGTCACCTGAAGTTAGTTAGCAGGGCAGTCCCCATTCCTCTCACTGGAAGTGCACCTTGGAATCAGTCACAGCAGCCTTTCCTCTTCTGCTTGGTGATTGGTTGCCTTAAGTCAGGGTGATGTGAGGGCCCCTCCCCAGCCTTTCTGTGCCCAGGCTCTAGGCCACTCATCCTTTGCTTTCCTGACTCTCTGCTCTCCCTCTTAGAGACTTCTTTAGTAACTCTTCCACTTCCTTCCCAGTCGGTCCATTGCTTTGTATAGTTGCCCCTAGTATCTGAGGGACATTAGTTCTAGATCCCCATGGAGATGCTCAATCCCCTTATATAAAATGGTGTAGTGTTTGCATATAACCTATACACATCCTCCCATATACTTTAAATCATCTCTAGGTTACTTTTATACCTGATACAATGTAAACATTATGTATTTTAGTTTGGATCTTAAGTGTCCCTTAAAGGTTCACAGTACTAACTAGGCTTACTCCCTACGATAGCATTATTAAGAGTTAGCACCTACTCTGAAATGTTTAGCCCAAATAAATTTTTCTTCAACTTAAAAAAAAAAAAGTGGGATCTAATAGGAGACCTTTATGTCATTAGGGCCATGCCTTTAAGGGGATTGTGGAACCCCAGTCTCCTCTTTTTCTCTTTCTCTTCCCCATCCATGAAGTAAGTGGATTTTCTCTACCAAGTACTGGCACCATGATGCCACATGATGCCACCTTGCCACAGGCCCAAAGCAACAGGGCCAACCATTATGAACTGGAACCTCTAAAACCAGGAGCCAAAATAAACTTTTTCCCCTTTTTAAATTGATTATCTCAGGTATTTGTTATTGTGATAGAAAACTAACACGCTTTGTAAATAGTTTGTTACATCTTATTATTTAGGGACTAATAACAAGGAAGTAGTCTATAATGATCAGTACAGATGCATTTTTTTAGTGATCCATGGTCGGTTGAACCTACAGATGTGAAATCTACAAAATACAGAGACAAGGCCAACTGTATTTGTTAAACCATGGTGCTGCCCATTCTTGCTTCCATCTCATCCCAGGTACAGTGTTTCTGCAGGAATTCCTCAGTGTTTCCCTGATCTAATTAAGACCTCTTGCACTGTTTTTCTGCATGGGTGCACATTTTCCTGCTATTTTTATATTTCTAATCATTTAATTAGCAAATTACAAAAGCATGGCCTGAAGTTGCCTTCTTGAACTCTAAGTCAGCTGGCCTCCTGCCATGCATCATGCTGCCTTTCTACAGCCCAGGAGGGATAATCATTTACCATTAAAATCAAAACCCTTGGGCTTGCATTTCTGGCATTTTTGTAGCATGATTCCCCCAACAGGAATGTACTTCTTTAAATCACACTCCAACATATTCTAAACAGGATGAAGAATTTGTATTTTTGTCTGCAGATTAAATAGCAGAAGAGTTGCTGGGAAAGACTGGGGTGATGATTTTATAATGAAGAGCAGAGCAGCCTGCTGCAGCAGGAGGCCCCCTGTGATTCCCATCATGTTTGGAATGTGAATGCAGGAGAATGTTCTGGGTATTCACTGAGAGCTGTGGGAGCAGGTATGGAGTTAGCAAAGGTGGCATGGACTGTCACTCACGTTGGAGTCCCTTGATAGGGATGTCCCCAGCCCTGCCCATGTTCCCATCTTAGTCCTTTCATTTTTCATGAGAGATTATCTCTTTGATGTTCTCTGCAGACTGTAGCTGCCCTTCTTTTGCCATCCTGTTTCCTGCTCCTTGCCTCGTTAGCAGCTCATTAACACCTTCCCCAGATGGTAGAGTGGGGGAAATGAAGGCAATGACATGCAAACCAGACTGCTTGGCAGAAAGACTCCTTTGCCTGTCTGTGGGATGGGAGCCTTATAGTGACAGGGTGCAGTCCCTTTTGATAGTCTTATTCAGGTGCCCCAGAGTCATCTTCTTTTGTTATTCCACAGCCCACACCCCAGCGCCATTTTGCTGAGTCAAAACAAGAGGGTTCAGAAGGTTGCTTTCTCCCTGGAAGTAGTGCTGCTGGTGGGTTGACCAGGAGCATGGTCTGCTCATCGAACATGATTTTAGTTGCCAACTCCTCCTCCTTCTCAGTGTGCTTTTAATGTAGATTGGCCAGGCTCTCAGTCCCCAAGGTAGAGTATTTTCTTTCTCTGCACATTGGACATAAATCCTCATCTTACAAGTTTTTGCTTTTAAAATGTAACTTCCTGATATTATATTTTAAAATGCAAATCATGTGAATTTCCCCAGGCAGACATTTTGCTTTTACAGTATGATCTGGCCTTTGCAAAGCATGCTGAATATTTATTGTCAACAACATGAAGGGGCAAATGGGGCCATTGGAAGCCTAGTTCCTAAACATGTGGAGTGTCTGGCTTTTCTGCCTGTGTGACAGACAGCAGTTCTTGAAAACTTAGCTCCTATTTCCCTTCCTGAGGTTCTGTGTCCTACCCTGGGCCCAGCCCACCTCCAGCCTTTCACCCACTAGCCCCAGCCCAATAGGACTTTGTCTCATTCTCAGACCTCTCTCTCCACTCTCCCACATCAATCTTCCCTTGGCTTGGGGCAGCCTTTCCTTCCAGCTCCACCTCTGGAATCCCAATGCTCCTTTCTACACCTGCTCTTGCAGGAAGCATCCCTCGAAGCCCCCTTTGCTCTCTCTTGATACTTACCTTCTTTCTTTCCTTTGTGCTGCTTTTGCACTTTGTATAGACTTCACTTGGGTCTTCTCCAGATCCCAGTAAGAGAGTCTTATAGTTAGGTGGGAACAGTGTCTTGTTTCACTAGTGAGCTGCTTTGCATGATGCTGTAGTTGTATTTCATGGTTTCTGTTGGATGAAGGGAAATCATAAAACCTTGCTCCCCACCCAGCCTCTAAATGTTCATGAACTTCCATGTTCTCTCTTTTGAAAATATTATTTTGAAGAAAAGAAAAAGAAAATCAATTGCCTGTGGTTTTTGAGGCCAAAGAGGCCAGAAAAGCAGGGGAAGCTGTTTTTTGTAGTCCATTTTTATCTGAACTCACCACACACCCAACACCCTTTACTCCCCTGTCAGTTTGAGTTGCCAGCATCAGAGAAACCTGCTCAGCACATGGTCTGGTGGGTAGAGTTTAGCACTGCCCTCTGTTCATCTGGGTAAGGAGGCTGCACTTGGTTACAGCCATTAAACCATGTGTGCCTTACTATGAAAACTCTTCCATGCTCAAGTGTCAGTGTCCCCAGTGGGCAAATAGTTTGAACTGGCCAGTGGGACACACAAGCCTACCATTCACAGGCTCAAGGTGGTGTGGAAAATGCTTTTAGGGAGAAGCCTGAATTCTAAATCTTAAAGGATCCTTTAGAAAACTGGGGGGAAAGGTACACATGGGACATCTGTAGGAGCATGTAAGGTATTGTAATTCAGCCACCTTGCAGTTGTGACAGCTTAGCTTCCACAATAGGTAGTTGTAAATTCAGGATAGAGCAATTGGAAACTGTGTGAGATTTTCTGACATAGGGAACCCAGAGATGCTCAACCCCTGACCAGGATGTGTAATCTAGGAAGAGAAGCTAGCCATCTACCTAAGTAATAGTAATGGTTGGTGCCATAGTGGGCAATATACTAAAAGGCCCTTCCAAGGTTCCCAACCCTGGTTATTCAAACAGATAGTGCTGTGAAGGGATTTTGCTGATGTAATTTAAGTCCCGAATCAGTTAACAGAAGAGAAAGTCACAAACTTTCAAAGAACATAAAGAATTTGATAAGTCATGACTGGTTTTGAAGATGGAGGGGGCCATGAGCAAGAATCTGTAGTGACCTCCTAGAGTGACCCTCATTCAGCAGCCAGCAAAGAACTGGACACCTCAGTCTGATAGCTGCAGGGAACTTGATTCTGCCAAGAACTTGAATGGTCTTGGAGGTGGATTCTCCAAAAGCTCCAGATAAGAGCGTAGCCCATCCAATACCTTGTTTTGTTTATATGAGACCTTCAGTAGAGAACCCAGTTAACTGTGAGCTAATAAGTGGGTATTGTTTTAAGCTGCTCAATTTGTGATCATTTGCTGCAACCCGTAGACACTAATATAGATGCCATTCTGTCAAGGGCACTTAGTAGTGTTGTACCCGACGAAAATAAGATCATCCAAGCCGATCAAGTAAAGCCAAAAGAATCCTTTATTTTTTAAGCTGGTCAGCGACGATCGCCCTTAGGCCTAAAAGCGGGGTGCCTGCCGGGGGATCGTGGGTTAGTTCTTTTGTTGCCAACTTTTATAGGGCACGGGAAGGGATTAGGGTAGGGCTATAGGGCTATAGGGAGGGGAAGGGATTGGGGTGGGCTATAGAGAGGGGATTTGGGATTGGGGTGAGCTACAGGGAGGAGATTAGGGTGGGGCTGACTTTCTCTCCTGAGGGCTCTGGAGAATCATTTTGGGGTGTATAACAGTAGCATTCCCTGGGCCACAAGGGATTCCCAGAGGAATAGGACAGGGTCCTTGCTCTGAAAAGATTGTAGCTTGTCATGACCATTAAATAGTTGGATATGGATTTGAAATAATGGAGCAGCATTATGAGGTAATTATGAGTGTATTTTTGCTGAGAACAATTTTTCTCATAGATTTCTTGTGATTTCACTTTCATGTTAGTCTCCACGTGTTCTTAAGAAGTTGAGCCTCTGAATGTGGCTCATGGAATGTTCTTGGTGTAGTGTTAGCCTTGTTCAGATCAGAATAGTAAAAGATACAGCCAACTGCTCCAGCTGGAGCCCTGAGAAAGTGTTTCTTTAGAAGAATGGAGCTTTCTCCCCCTGTCCCCAGAGTGAACCAAACTCAAAAAAAACTTAAACCCTGACTTGCCAGGTCCAGCTGCATCCCTCCTCCTGCCTGGGAACTAGATACTGCATTGATAGCATACCATTTTTTTCCCAGAGGACCTTTTGGAACATTTCCCTCTACCCTAAAGATAAAACAGCCCTCACTAATCCCCCCTTTGTTCTTGCTGCCACTTTGCAGAGAGTGAAGATATCTATGTAATTCTTTGCCCACGTCAGCACACCTTGAGAAGGGGATGCTCTACTAATACCTATGATGGAGCAATAGGCAAAGTCAGTACTGTCCTAGGCAAAACCAGAAGGTGTGTCTGCTCTAACCATGCCTTCCCCAGGAGAAGCTGCTCTTCTTATAACCCCACCCAAATATGGAGGTGAACCCATTCCCCTGGTCTCCTAGGAATGACTGAGACAGGCTAGAATGATCTAAAGATTTCTACGAAATTGAAAGAAAGAACTGAAAAGCAATAAACAAATAAACAGAAAGAATTACCAAACCAAACCAAAACCAGGTTTTCCAAGTCTAGATCTCTGATCTTGAAAGAGACACAGGCTGGCCACTGTCCCCTGCAGATGGCTAACCTCTTGGCCCTCACTGCCCATCTGCTTCTATTTGGTAGGTGCTGTCAATCTTCAGTGGGGAGCAGGCTCCAAACTTCTGAGAACAGTTGATCCTGTACAAAGATCATCTTGGCTCTGTTATTCAGTGCCTTTAGGTTGTTTCCTCCTGGGAAGCATAAACCTCCTGGGAAGCATAAAGCCTACATGGTCTACCAAGAAGTGGCATTGCTGGGAATGTCTATCCAGGGCACAAGCAGACAGGACCTGCATTGTCCAGAGACTCCAAAAACAATAATAGAACCTACTGAAAGTTAATCTGCTTTTTATTACTACTGTGCCCCAGCAATTCTTGGCATACCAATGATACAATATTTTTCACCTCTGAGTCTGACTGCCCTTCTTCCTGATCCACTTTGGTGCACCACTGTGACCAATTTCCTAAGGTTGTTATGTAGATCAAACAAAATAGTACGTGTAAATCTTTCGTAATACCTGGGCCTTAGTACAGTGTCAATGAGGGAGATGTTGATTCCTTTGTCAATCCTTTCTGTCCAAGGCCTGAGAACCTCATATTAGGCTGCTTGATTTCCAGTGACAGAAGCTAAAGTTCAGGCATACACAAAAAGGACAATTTATTGGTGCTAATGACTTGAGCAGCAGGAAAGTACTCATTGTTTTTTGTTTTTACTAGCTTTTTGGAATTAGTTTCATTCTTTTAGACCTAATTTTCCATGAAGCCAGTAATGGTCATTGCTGCTGAAAAAGCAAAAAAAGAAATAGGAAGAAGGTAGCTAAGGTCACACTTTGCATATGAAGGACTCTGATTGAACCATGTCTGGTCTTGGGACCCATCACCATGCACAGAGGATGGACAGGTTGCTATCATCGGCCCAAGTCCTCAACCAATTGCCATGGCCAAGGAGGTAGGATCTTATAAAAAGATAGTAGCTTCTTTTTTGACTATCATAATAAAGGAAGATAACATGGGAACTCTTTCTCAAAAATCTTTGCAGTGGGGTTGGTAATGTGTAATGGAATAGTAGATGTCCCTGTACAACTCTGCAGCCTACCCAGAGTCCCTTCTTTCAGTTTGGGAAAAAAAATGGTTTGCCTACAACCTGAGAATTGATGTGTTTATACCCTTCACCATTTCTAAATATCTGCCAGAGATAAAGAAATCTGAGGAAAAGATACCCATCTACTGTGGTCTGACTGAATGTTGGTGCACCCCACCCAAAATTTCTTTGCTGAAACCTATCCTAGTATGACATTACTAATAAGTGGGGCCTTTAGGAGATGATTAGGTCAGGGCCTAATGGGGCTAGGCACCCTTATAAAAGAGAGTTGAGAAAGCCTATTTGCTCTCCTACCCTGGGAGGATGCAGCAAGCAAATGCCATTTATGATGAATGGGCTCTTAATAGACACCAGATCTGCTAGTGCCTTGGTTTTGGATTTTAGAGGCTCCAGAACCATGAGCAATAAATTCTATTGTTTAGAAGTTACCCAGTCTTAAGTACTTATTACAGCTGCCCAAATGAACTAAGACAACATTTTTAGCAGTAGAGGGTCCATATTCTCCCGGGTTCATTGGACACAGCTCAAGGCTCTGGAGTTGGTTCAGGAGCAGTCCTCAGGAACACTTGGATTCCTGTGCTATGGTGGGTGTTTTTTTCCTGTGTGCACAGCTGCTGTGATGGCTGGGGTCAGCCTTTTGAGAATGAGAACACATTGTCACTGGAACAGCAACCAAACATCTTCGGCCTCTGTGTCCCCATTCAGAGGGCCCCACAGTTTTGGAACCACATCACATATTGTCCATCATGGGGCCGCTGCTTTGTTTTTGTTGCTAAACATTTTTTCTTGCTTTCTTCTTCCTATCTTGGTTTTCCACCTTTTTAAACCAAGATAAAATGTTTCCAGTTTTCTTAAAGATTCTTTTGATGAAATGACTCTAATTTATATTTGTTTTTCTCTTATAGCCTGGGGAGCATTTTTACGTGCACAAAGTCTTCTTTTGTGATCTTATCCAAGACAAACTTTTGATTTTTCTTTTTTTAAAAGTTAACTGCTAACCAAAATAATACTTTAAAATCAGGTTACTAAAAACAATTATGGAAGGGGCCTCTGCCCACAGAAAAAGATGCTCTGTTTTGGGAATTTTTATGATCATTCTTCTAAATCAGGAGTCAGAAAATGTTTTTTGGTCAAGGACCAGGTAGTTAATATTTTAGGTTTTGTGGTGCACATAATTTATCACAATTAGTGGGCTTTACCACTGTAGTATAGAATTAGCCATGGATAATAAATAAATGAATAGGCATGACTGTTTTCCAATGAAACTTTATTTATAAAAACAAGATGGGGGGCCAGATTTGAACTTCAGGTTATAGTTTGCTGACCCCTGTTCTAAAACATCTTTTACTTTTTAGTTGTCTTGGAAAAATTATAGTTAAAAACTTTTTGAGGTGGTGTGGGTCCTAATTTTTATTCCCATTTTATAGGATAGTAAAACTGAATATAAGTGTTGACAGTGGGATTCAGTGTGAGTTTTAAAAGTAGAGTTGGCTGTTGGTATTGATATCCTTTTAAAATATTTGATGCCATGATTCCATTGTGGGGAACCTACTCTAAATGGTGTGTGTATGTGTTTGTATATAGATATTTTCATCATAGCATTATTTGCCATATGAAAAACATGGAAACAAATTAATTATTCAATAGTAAATCATTCATTCAAAATAATAATATAAAACCCTTAAAATTAGATTTGTGACAGAATCTTTATGAGTTTATACTAAGTGACATGGAATGGATAAATATATGCTTGAGACCTCAGTTAATTAAAATACAGAGCAGATTGACAGGAAGTATACCTAAATGTCAACAGTGGTTTTTCTGTGGAGATTATCTGAGATTTTTACTTCATGGGTATGTTTTGGGGGGGTGGGGCAGAGAGAGATTTTTCTAAAAGATCATGTTAGTTTTAGAATAAAAAGGCATTTTAAGGAGAAAAATTAGTAGATCAAGTTCTTCTACCTTCTGGGCTCAGGCAGTGTGCTGCATGATTCTGAGCTAGTCAGCATGCCCTGTTTCCTAGAGAAGCCAGGAGGCAGGGGTTGGGCCACGTCAGTGGTGGCCCTTCAGGGATAAGTGAATCTAAAATTTTAGGTGGAGCAGTCATAGGTGACCCAAGTTCCCCGTCTAATGCTGGGAGCAGAGGAGAGGAGACTCACCAGAACAGAGGGAGGAGGGCAGGTGCTGAGTTGGAGGTGTTAAGTGGATCTTCCATGTGGATGCTGAGACCCATGTAGGACTGGGAGTGAAGAGAAAGACTGGGGATGATGAGCCAGAGTCTCAAGTAAGGGAGAAGGTGACCTCACAGGTGGACGTGGTAGGTGTTGTGAGTAGGGAAGTAACAGGAGTGAGGCCGAGCAGAGTACAGCTCTTTGGGAGGGGAAGGAGGAAGAGAGCCAGCTGGTCTCTGGCCTCATGGCCTTTGGGTATGGGAGCAGGGACCTTCTCTCTCGTAGAGGGGCTGCTGCCCAAAAGCAGTGCTTTAGGCTGGCTGCTGTGGGGGGGGCTGAAGGATTTTCTGTGAGGAACCAAGGATGTAAGAGTTGGCTTCTCTCAAGGTGGGCACTTAGAAGGAATCCTCGAGAGCATTAGGAGGGATGTAAGCAGGGAGTCTGGAACAGACATGAATACCCAGAGGAGAGATGGCCAGGGTACCTGGTAGCTTTAGGCATCAGACAAAAACAGGATGGGATGCATGAGGGGATCATCTCAAAGACAGGATTGTGAAAGCCTTCCCAAACCCAAGGATGGGGGTGGGGGTGCAGGAGGGACCCTGCGAGGAGTCAGCATTGGCCTGGATTGGTTGTGCCTCTAGATAGATCAACAGGGAGCTACCCTGGGAATCCAGACCCATGTTCTAAGCAGGCCCCAGGCTTCTGTGAGTTATATAAGATTAGGAGTGGTGTAAATACAGCCATGTCTCCATGATTGCTTCCCTGTTGGGAGTCTCATTATAAGCCAACCCAATACCCTATAGCCTGTGGACAGAGATTTATTCACATCCCATTGTGCTGAGATTCAGTCCAGTGTCTGATGACCACTCACCTTCAGAAATCTCTACTGCTATCAAATTTGTCAGAAGTCCAGTTCACACACAAACTTTCAGGAACACACCTACTAGACGCAGTCAGACATGCTTTCATCCCAGAGGAGCCCAGCAAGGGGACTCATTATGCCCAAGGAAACCAGAGAAGCATGCAGAGAAATAAACATTGAAACAGTTCTCTCAGGGTCATGACAGCAGATCATGGAAATGTGTTTTTTCATTTCCTCATGTTCCACTGCTCATGTGCTATGCAGCTGTGATTTATTTTCAGAGCACATTTTGGAATTTGACAGACCCTCATGCTGGCCTGCTTCATAGCTGAAACCATTTGCCATTTGATAGATAAGAAAGCAAGTGACAATTTACACTAAAAGAGCTGTAAAAAGATCCTGTCTGTGAGACAGACAGACAGGTGTCAAAAACCTGGAGCAGCAGAGAGCACAGGACCAGCAGAGCTCAGGTCTCCTCCACAAAGCAGTGCTAGAACCCTCCCAGGTTTAGCCCCTGGCCTCTGGCTGAAGGTGAATTCTGGTGTGCACACCTGGTTTATTGGTGGCCACATCAACAGTAAGCATGATGGTGATTGCTGGTGTTGGTTTGGGGCTGTGCATCCTACAGGCCCTAGGGACATTTTCCATGAGGAAAATGGCTCTCTCAGAGTTGTGCAGTGCTGAGGAGAGGAGGTTGATAAGACACAGTTCAAGACCATAAGTGCCAGACAATTTTAGGACAGAACTGTAGAGCACAGCATGCTGCGGGATGTGTACCAGGGAGGTGGCCACCCTGTGTAGCACACTTTTTTTCTCTACCTCTCCTTCATTTAGAACAGTGGGACCCAGGCATAGGAAGGTGTCTTCAAGGCACATTTAATTTCAGTGACAGAAACTCATTTGACTATCTTAGTGGGCTGGTCTCCAGGCACATTCTCACACTTACTCTACCATAACACTTACCTCCATTCGAAAATCTATTCTATTCCATCTATTTTAGTTTATTCCATTTCACTCTTTTTGTTTCTCTCACCCATTAGAATGTAATGGCCCTAGGGCTGGGGAGTAGTAGTTCAGTTGGTAGAGTACTTGCCTGGCATGCATGAGGCCCTGGATTCAGTCCCTAGCACACACAAAAAAGAATGTAATTGCCTTTGCCTATTTCTTTATGCTTAGATCATTACCCAGCAGGTTGCAGTTGTTGGGTAAATATTTACAATGACTTAGGTGAAATGATTGGACAAAAGGACTGGGCTACTCAGGGCAGAGGGAGCTTCTGGATGTGAAAGGAAAGATGTGAAAGGAAAGGGTGCCTGGGGAGCAGAGGGTTGACATGAAGGTCCAGGGCCTGAGTGGAGCAGTGCAGAGGCGTTTGGTGAGGGGAGGTGTGAAAGTGAGCAGAGGCAGCTTTCATGGTTTCATATCAGGCTGCAGGGCACAGATTTCTCTGGAACTCACCAGTGAAGAACGTGAGAGGTTTTCAAGAAAGGATGACATGACCATTTAAGTCTGCCATGTGGATGGATGTTTGCCTCCTGTATACAAACCACTTTGATGTATACTGTCTAACATTTTGCAGAAGGAAACCTCAAAGACCAGTGAGGCTTGGGTCTCAAAAATGCTATGGCCATGATAGTGGGAATGCAGCAGATTGAAGGGTGCAGGACCTTGGGAAGGGACACCCACCTTGTTGCAGCCATCCTTCCAAAAACTCAGTGAGTAGGACAGAACTGAGGTGTGATACAGAGAAAGCAAGTGCCTGGGCCAAAGGTGTATGGGAGGTAGATTGACAGAATGTTAGTGACAGATCAGATGATGTAGTGAATTTTTCATATTCTTTATATAACAAACATTTGTAGAGCATTTTATCTGAGCCATGTAATCACATTGTAATATTAAGTCATTTAATGCTCACAACAATCATCTGAGGAAAGTACTGTTATTTATTTCATACTACGTGAATAAGTTGTATCACAGAGATGTTAGGTAACTTGCCAGAAATCATGCAGTAAGTGAGGAAGTCTAGATAAAAAGGTAGGTAGTTGAGCACTAGAGTACATACTCTTTTCTTTTTTTCTTTTTCTTTTTTTTTTTTTTTTTTATTTTTTTTTTTGGTACTGGGGATTGAACCCAGGGGCACTCCGCCACTGAGCCACATCCCCAGCCCTATTTTGTATTTTATTTAGAGACAGGGTCTCACTGAGTTCTTAGGGCCTCGCTAAGTTTCTACAGCTGGCTTTGAACTCGCGATCCTCCTGACTCAGCCTCCCAAGTGCTGGGATTACAGGTGTGCTCCACCATGCCCGGCCTAGAGTACATACTCTTAACTGATCATTTTAAGCATAAACAACTGAGTAGTAATGGTGCCAGTGACTAAGATAGGAATTATGATGAATTATGTGATAAGGAGGAATTGTGACAAGTCCAGTTTTGGAGCTATGGATTTTAAGTGTCTTTAAGATGCCCAAGAGACACTTGGACACAGAAACTTCCAAGAGAGGTCTATCTGTGTTTAAAAAAAATAATAATAATTCATGATGCTTGTTTAAAATGGTAAGCGAGCTGGAAGTGGTGGCACATATCTGTAATCCAGCAGCCTGGGACTCTGAAGCAGGAGGATCACAAGTTCAAAGCCAGTCTCAGAAACTTAGCAAGGCCCTAAAGCAATTCAGTAAGATCCTGTCTCAAATAAAAAAAGGGTTGGGCATGCCGCTCAGTGGTTAGGTTCCCCTGAATTAAATCACTAGTATTAAAAAAAAAAGAAAAAAAAGTAAGAAAGATTGTTCAAGGGGATCAGGTGATAGGTACAGGAACTGCTGCAATAGGGTCTTCATCATTGGGGAAAGAGATCAGACTCTACTGTGACCCCAACAAAGATAAGTGGGGATTCAGGAGCAGTGTGGGATCACTAAGAGAAAACATCAGGGGTAGAGAGAATTCTTGCCTAACTGACTCAACAGAATTCTTGATAAAGTCAGGCTAGGGTGATAAGATATCAAGGGTGGTCAGTAATAAGGGTGAGGGATTTTTGCCAAATGCTGTTAGACAACTTCCTGTGATCATAACAAGATACCTGAAATAATTAACCTGCAAGGAGAAAAGGTTTATTTTGGCTCATGGTTTTGGAAGTTGTAGTCTAAGAATGCATGAACTCATATTTTGAGCCTCTGTGCTGAATGACCATGCTGGGCAGCACATGGTGGAGCACACCAGCTCCCCTCATTCTTGAGCCAAAAAGTAGAAGGAAGAGGAAGATATTTGTGCTCCCACAATCCCTGTTGTGGGCACATCCCCAGTAACCCAAGGACCTCCTGCTAGTTCCCATCTCTTAAAGGCTCTACTACCTCACAGTAATGCCACCTTGGGGACACATGGACCTTTGGGGAATATTTATCCAAACCACTGCTCTGACATAGCAGGACTCTTTCTCAAACCAGCTTCTATAAAGACAAAGAGGGAAGCCTAAGTTTGAGCCTCGTCAGACAAGGGTTCCAAGGAGCCTGACCACAATTGAGTCAAAGGAGAGAAGTCTTTGTCTGCTGGAGATGCTCATCTCCCTGTCATCAACATGTAGGGATAGTGTAGTCAAGGATCACCAGGGATCCCTGGGAAACAATGGAAAAACTATAGGGCCAAGGTCCCAGGAATGCCAGCACCAGGGCCAGCAAGGGTTGGCCTGAGGAAGAGAAGCCACCACCAGCAAAGATGTCCTAAGGAGGGACAGGTCAAGGAGAGAGACAAGATGGAGAGGAGCTTAAAGGTGTTTGTTAAATTTGGCAATAGAGAGATCTATGACCTGGGCTAGACTAGTATCCATAGGGCTGTAGTGAGTGAAGGCAGATTGCAGTGGACTGAGCCTTCGAGAGTAGTGGAGCTGCCAACAGTGATGTGGATGAAACATTCTAACTGCAGATGGAGAGGGAGGGCAGGAACTTCAGGGTCAATGTACATTTATTTGTTTGCTTTTCTCCCTAAAATGAAAGAGATATGATGTTTAGATACTGGAGGAAGTAGACAGTAGGAAATGAAGAAGTTAGAAATAATTGAGTGAAAAGAGGTTGGGAATGGAGCAAAACCCCACTGGGGTGTGAAGAATACCCTGAGATTCAGCACTTTCTCCTCTGAGAGGGGAGCAGGTGGGTGACGGAGACAGGGGAAGCAGAGGGACAGATTGTATGCAGCAGTAAGAGGTAAGAGGACTCAGGAAAGGCAATTAGATTTCTGACTCAAATTTCCATGTTGATGGTGATGCTTTTGCTGATGTTTAGGGTGTGTTTTAGAGGAGTGGGTGAAACTGTCTTTGAAGTGTACAGTCAGATTCCAGGGGTGTAGGTCTAACCAACAAAAAAAATGGAGGTTTGTTGCTACAGGTATAGACATAGAGTGTCCAGGAGTGACCACCAAAACCCCAGAGTGGGTAAAATTATACAGGGAACTGATGTATGAGAAGAAAAGGTGGGTGAGAGTGGAGCATCAGACAGCGAAAGAACAGAGTGCTGTACAGAAAGCCAAGGGATGGGAAGATTTTTTAAAAAGATTTAGTATGTAGTTGTGTAGAGCTCAGCAAAGCAGTTGGAAAAGCACATATTACATTTAGCAATGAGGAAGTCATTGGTGACCTTGGCAAATGGGTTTCCAGGGAGTGATGGAGGAGACAGCCAAACTGGAGTGACTTGAGGCAATGGAATCCGACAGCAGAAATGGCGAAGTGTAGATTGTTCTGAAGAAAACAAGGCATTTTAAATTATGTGTATTTCATCGCTCTGTGAGTTTCCTGCCAAAGAATGTTGGGAATTCCAAGAAACAATTTGTGCAGCCCTACTTGTCCTCTTTGGCAGAGCTTTAGGGAACACTTCTCCACCTCTCCTCCTCCATCTCCCAATCTAAGGCAGAGGCTGACCCTCATGTCCTTCTCTTTCTCTTAGGCCGGATCCTGGATCTGAAGACAGGGACAGTCAAGAAGGAAGGGCAGCAGTCATCCATGAGAATGTGCATGGGCTCACGGCGCTCCTTCATATGCAGGATGAGGTTCGTTTGGGGCAACAGAGGGCCATCTCTGTGGTGGGATTGCTCCCTTCTGATCTGCCGTTAAGACCCTTGACTAATCGCCAGGTGCAGTGGTACATGCCTATAATCCCAACAGCTTGAGAGGCTAAGACAGAAGGATCATGAGTTCAAAGCCAGCCTGAGAAACTTAGCAAGGCCCTAAACAACTTAGTGAAATAAAATACAGAAAGGACTGGGGATGTGGCACAATAGTAAGTACCCCTAGGTTCAATCCCCAGTGCAAATAAATAAATACATACATACATACATACATACATACATAAATATGTAAATAAATAAATAAACAAACCAACCAACCCTTGACTAGTGAGTGCTTCGAAGGTCATGCATGCTGATTTGCTTTCCCTCCGAAGACTTCATCTTCTCCTCCTCTGCCCACGAATATACAGATTCCCAGATCTGTCCTGTTTCCCCACATCCCTCTTTGTCTGTTTTTCCACTCTCTTCTGCCTTTTACTAGATTCATATCGCCTTCTTCACTGTATCTTTTGACTTTCTACCCATTCTTCAAGACCCTTCTCAAATCAACCTCTCCAAGTTTCCATTATTTCTCAACATGTCTTGTATTAAAAATCAATTCCTCACTTATTCTTATATTTCCTGTGATAACTTATACATTTTTTTATTGATCTCTGTTATATCTGTCAAATTGTTAATTGATATTCTAAGTATAAATACCTTGGCTTCATGAATCAGATATAATGCCCTGAAGATAAAAGCTTTGGTTCATACCTCTTTGAGCCTCCGTGACATCGTGCAGTGTTCTGTACATGCAGTTGTCCCTCACTTTCATGGCGTTTGATTCCAGGACCTCTTACACATACCATAATCCACAGGTGCTAAAGACTCATTTAAAACACCATACATAATATTTGCATATAACCTGTGTGTATTCTCCCATGCATAAATCATCTCTAGATTACTTATAATTAATGCAGTGTAATGCTGATGCCACTCATTCACTCATTCATTCATTCATTCAACCAGTTTATATAGAAGGATCACCTATGCTGGGGCTCCTTATGGTGTGGGAAGCCAGTGTTAAATAAAGCATCATGAGCCTGCATAATACTTATTTTCATGGGAGTGATACACAATAGACAAAAGAACAAAGTTAGTATACAGAGTGTCAGATAATGGAGGGAAACAGGCAAATTTGAGGAGTAGAAATAGTAGGCCTTGCCAGTCTACCTGTTGTATGGGGTGAGTAGGGACCCAAAGAAAACAAATGAACATGACATGGAATATCTGGGCAAAGAGGACTCCTGGTAGAGGGCTGAACCCATATAAACATGCTGAGGCAGGAATATTTTTGCATGTTCAAGGAACAGTAAGGAGATTACTGTGTTAGAAGTAGGTACTGGAGGAGAGCAATAGTGGGAGATAAAGTCAAGAGATGGTAGATGTCGGGTTGTGTTGACCTCAAAAGATTTTAGCTTTGACACTGAATGAGATGGGAGGTCACTGGAGTTTGAGTGTGAGAGTCATGTGTTCTGAATGACATTTAAAAAAATTGCTCTGGCTTTATGTAAAAAAAGGCTAGAAGCAAGGAGACTACTATAATAATTCAGGTGAGAATAGTGATTGTAGTAACCAGTGCTCAATTTTGAATGTATTTTAGAGATGGAGCCAGACTGCAGGTAAAGTATAAGAATATGAGAGAAGTTACAATAAGTCTGAAATTGTTTACCCTCCAAGCTGGAAAAATAGAACTGCCATTTACTAAGATGAGAAAAACAGTAGGGGGAGCTGGTGTGGGATAGAGGGCAAATGTCAGCCCTTACAAGATCAAGATGCACAACAGACAGCTAAATGGAGAAGATGACTAGGCAGTCGAACATGTAATTCTGGAAAGCAAGGGAGGAGCTGGAGATACGGGCTTGAGGATTTTTAAGACAATATTTGAGGCCATAAGAGTGAGATGGCATGAGGTCACCTAGAAAATGAGTGTTGACCTACCTACACCAGAGAGGTAAAGAAGAGCCTGCAAAGGAGACTGGGGGCACCTAGGCAGGCTGGGGACAAGAGAGGGCCAAGGAAGTTTCTAGGAGGAAGACTGCCGAATTCTGCTGATGAGTCCTGAGTACTAGAAGGAGAAACAGCAGGAACTGGAAGTGCAGGGAGGTAAGTGAGGCTGATCTTGGCTGCTTCCTCCAGAGCAGGCACCTGCCCAGCCATCCCTAGTACATGATCTCTTGAGCAGCCTCTCCCTCAGCACCTCCTGACAAGACTGCCTGATTCTACACCCACCTGGGGTAGCTATCTGTCTCAGCACCCATCTTCCCCACCAAGCTGCCTGACCCTGGGGATATTCTAGTTTTCAGGTCTGGCACCATGGAGCCCTCACTAAATTCATTCTTACCCAGTTCTTTGCTGCTAGAACTGTGACTTGCCAATTGCACATTTGGTGGGTACTGTGAAGTTCCACACAATACATGCTTTAAAAGAATTAAATAGTTTATCTTTTTGTACTGGGGATTGAACCCAGGAGCACTTTACCACTAAGGTACATCCCTAGCCCTTTTTATTTTTGACATAGGGTCTTGCTAAGTTGCTAAGGGTCTCACCAAGTTGCTGAGGCTGACCTCAAACTTGTGTGTGATCCTCCACCTCTTAGTGCCTGGGATTTCAGTCCTGTTCCACACAGAGCTAGAGTATAAATTCTTCATTGCACCATCCAAGCAATTCCCTTGTGAATTAACTGCTTGGAAGTATCATAGTATGCCATTTCTCTTAGTTACCTATAATGCCATTATCACTGCCCTACCAACCAGATTCGTGCAGTCGCCTGCCTACCCTGGCATGCCTCTGGGCTGCTTTTTGAAGTACCAGGCCCACACTGCCTGGACGGACCTGAGAGGTGGGCCTCACTGCTGTTTTCTGAAAGCATAATTTGTTCCTCCAAATAAAACAACTTAATTTCAGCAAGACATGGGGCAGTGTCTTCCGGTAAAGGGCAGAGGTCTGTGCGGGCATCTCTGGGAGCAGTGTCATGGATTGATCCTGCTGTGAAAGCCACATTAGTGCTGGCAGCTGTCCAAGGTCTCAGAGTATAATTGGACTCTCATCTTTGCTATGTTGAAAATTAAGACATGAGGATGTTACTTGCCATGTGGTTGGGAAGTGGAAGTGCATGTAGCAAGAAAGCATGCCAAGCAGTGGTCAGAGCTTGGCCACGGTCCAGGTATTGGATGTTCAGTGCCCAGATATTAAGAAAATCATAGAGAAGGGAGGCAGGAAAGGGCCTACCAGAGTGGCAGTGTGATGCCTCACATCTCCTGGCTCCCAGACAGAGACCCACAGAAAGACCTGATTCTGTACCTCTTTGCCTCTGGCTTTCACTCGCCCCTGCCTCAGCAGGCTTCCAGCTGTGTAGTTAGAGCCAGAACATTGCAGAGGAGGAGGGAGAGTTTCTACAGCTGTGATGCTAAAGCCTCAGAAGATGCTACTGTTCATCAACTGGCAACATCTGTTTCCAGTTGCTGTGTCTGCTCAGGTCTGAAGAGACACTGCTACTGTCATCAACCATTTCTCTCATTTCCTGCAAACCACCCTGTTCCACTGAAGTGATTTGGTGGAACTCAGCTTGCCCAGGTTTCACCTACAGTTTTTCTACAGGTCTCCAGCTCTGGGTTGGGCCCTGAAACTTTCCATGTATATTGCAAAGTGAGTTACACTCTCCTTCCTCTGATGGCAATCAAAAATTCAAAGGCATGGTAGCTTGCTTCTCCACTTTGGAAGGAAATTGGTCACAGGTCTCATCTGAGTAAATGTGTAAGCATCACTTGAGGGCCACATACTTGACAGCAGCACAATATGTTTTAAAAATGTATTTGGGTCTTCACTCATTCTAACACATTTATCAAATCTCAGGTGTGGAAACGCTCCTTTGGACCACCTTCCTCTTAACAGAATAACCACCATGAGGAAAAGGTTCAGGTCAGTATCCCCTTCTGATGTATATTTTGAGGTTGTGCTGGCAGATGGTTTCAATACCCTATGCTAAGGAGTAGCCCAGCTTGAAGAGAGGTCTGAGTATGGAAAGGACCAAGAGACTCATGCATCAGGTGCAGTGGCTGAAATGAGAAGTGGGAATTGGTGGAATTAATTTGGAACTGTCATACCACATAGAAGGAGGGAAAAGAGGATGGTGGGAAGTTGAGATTCAATGTCATAAAGACAGACAAGGAACCCAGTAGCTTAGTTGTCAAAGCAGTCATTGACACCCTTGCCTCACTCACATGTGATAAAATAACTTCACAAATGTTCTTCTTTTAGGAATGGCCTTGGCCCTGTAAAAGAAGGAGAAGCCCAGTATGCAGTGGTCCACTGCACAGGGTACATCAAGGCTTGGCCACCAGCAGGTGAGCTCAGCTGCAAATGCAATCCAAGGGAGGGTGCATATTCACTACTATTAACATGGTATCCTTTGAGGAATATATTCTTAGAGGAAGAGACAGGATAATCTTATTCTCCTTTGTAGTTAAAATATAATGATCTTTATCATTGGAAAAATCCCTGCTACCTGAAATAGGTTTCCAAAAAGAGCTCATTCTATAGAAATCATCAGAGGCTTAGTAATTCATTAGTAATTCTAGGTGCTGACACCCACAGCCTTCTATAAAGTCAGAGTGACAATTTGAAATCCAAATCATCAGAAAAGTGCAAATCAAAAACCAATGAGTAGCTCTTACACTCATTTGGATGATTGAAATAAAACATAATAACAAGTATTGGTGAGGATGTGGAGCAATTGGAACCCTCTTCAGTTGCTGGTGATAATGTAAAATAGTACAGCCACTTGGAAAAAGAGTCTGGCAGTTCCTCAAAATGGTAAACAGAATTACCAGATGATTCAGCATTCTCCTTGATATCAATCCAAAGGAAATGAAGACCTATGCCTTTAAAGAAATGTATATGAGTGTTCATAGCAGCATCATTCCTAATGGTCAAAAAATGGAAGAATTAATGTGTGCCAACAGATAAGTGGATAAATAAAATGTGATCCATCCCTACAATAGAATACTAAACAGTCACGGATAGCAGTGAAGTACTGATAAATGGTCTATTAAGAAACTTTTGAAAATATCATGCTAAGTAACCAGACAAGTTATATGATCTCATTTATGTAAAAATGTCAGAACAGCCTGATGTCAAGATAGAAAGTAGATTTGGTTTCCAGGTGCAGCAGGAAGAAAAGTCAGGGAATGACTATGAAAGGGTACAATAGTTTTTTTGAGGAGAACAGAAGTGTTTTAAAATTAGATAGTAGAGGGTTGCACATCTCTGTAAATATACTAAAAACTATTGTACACTTTAGGATGGTAAATTTTATGGTATATGAATCGTGTCTTGGTAAACTGTATATGGTGGTGGGATGCTGGGATCAAACCAAGAGTCTTATGCATGCTAAACAGACACTCTACCACTGAACAATACACCCAGCCCAGTAATTGTTCTTAAACGAGAGTGTATACAATGTCAAGCCATTTGTGTACAGTATACAGTATATTTCAGTGAATGTTTCATGTGAGCTTGAGAACAATGTGTATCCTGAAATTGTTGGATGGAATATTTTCTAAATGTCAATTGCATCAAGTTGATTGATAGTGCTGTTAAGGGCCACTATATTCATATTTTTTTGCCTGCTTGATTCTTTAATTACTGAAAGAAGAGTGTTGAAGTCTCCAATTATGATAGTGTATTTGCTTATTTCTCCTTGTAGTTCTATTAGTTTTTGCCTCACATATTTTGATGCTCTGTGTTTTGGTGCACATATGCTAAGGATTGTTATGTCTTTTTGAAGAATTTTCCCTTTTTATGAAGTGCCCTTCTACATCACTGTACTTTTCCTTGTTCTCAATTCTACTTTGCCTGAGATCAACATAGTTTCTTCAGCTTTCTTTCAATTAGTGTTAACTTGAGTGTGTCTTTGTATTTGAAGTGGGTTTCTTATAAATAGCATATAGTTTGATCTAACTTTTTTATATACTCGGACAATCTGCCTTTTGGTTAGTGTATTTAGGCCATCACATTTAACATGATTATTTATATAGTTTTATTAATAGTTGCCATGTTTCCTATTTATTACATTTGCTCTTTGTTTCCTTTCCCCCTCTTTTCCTGCCTTTTCTTGGAGCATTTTATATTTCATTTTCTTTCCTCTTAGCATGTTATATCGCTTTCAAAATGTTTTCATTATTTGTCCCAAGTTTGAAATATATATTTACAATTGACATAAATCCACATTTGGATAATACATGATTCATGGTAGCTCAGACACCAACTAACAGAGCATCCACCCTTCCCATCCCCTTCACTTGTCTTTATATCTCACAGGGCATTGTTACTATTGTTCCTTTGAACAGAGGTCTATTAACTCACTTAAGAATAACAAAAATGAAAAGTTTTATTTTACTTTGATTTATTCCTCATCAGTGCCCTTCTTCCCTTCTTTATGTAGACCTGAGTCTCTGACCTACATAATTTCCTTCTTCCTGAAGTATTGATTGATTGATTGATTGATTGATTGATACTGGGGATTTTAAAAACTTATTTGTTCTTTTTTTATACATGACAATAGAATGTATTTTGACATATTATACATATATGAGGTACAACTTCCCATTCTTCTGGTTGTACACAATGTGCAATTACATTGGTCAGGTATTCCTATAAGAACATGGGAAAGTAATGTCCAATTCATTCCACAAACTTTCCTATTCCCATTCCCCCTCCCTTCCCTTCGTTCCTCTTTGTCTAATCCAATGTACTTTAATTTTTCCCCACCTCCCACTTATTATGAATTAGCATCCACATACCAGAGAGAGTTTTCAGCCTTTGGTTTTTGGGATTGACTTATCTCACTCAGCATAAGTCTGAAGAGTCCCATCCATTTACTGGCAAATGCCATAATTTCATTTCTCTTTATCACTGAGTATTATTCCATTGTGTTTATACCACATTTTCTTTATCCATTTATCTGTTGAAGGGTACCTAGTTTGGTTCCATAGTTGACCTATTGTGAATTGAGCTGCTCTAAACATTGATGTGGCAGTGTCACCATATTATGCTGATTTTAAGTCCTTTGAGTGCAAACTGAAGAGTGGGATAACTGGGCCAAATTGTGTCCAAGTTTTTTGAGGAATCTCCATACTGCTTTCCATAGTGGTTGCACCAACCTGCAGTCCCACCAGTAATGTATGAGTGTACCTTTTTCCCTACATCCTCAACAACATTTATTTTTACTTGTACTCTTGATAATTACCATTCTGACTGGATGAGATGAAGTCTCAGTGAAGTTTTAATTTCTGTTTCTCTAATTACTAGAGATGTTGAACATTTGTTCACATAGTTGTTGACCAGTTGCATTTCCTCTTCTGGGAAGTGCCTGTTCACTTCCTTTGCCCATTTATTGATTGGGTTATTTGGGGTTTTGCGTGTGTGTGTGTGTGTGTGTGTGTGTGTGTGTGTGTTAATTTTTTTGTGTTCTTTATATGTCCTGAAGATAAATACTCTATCTGAAGTGCAGGTGGCAAAGATTTTCTCTCATTCTATAGGCTCTCTTCACTTTCTTAATTGTTTTCTCTGCTGTGAAGAAGCTTTTTAGTATAACCCAGGGGCATTTGACTACTGAGCCATATCCCTAACCTTTTTATTTTTTATTTTGAGAGAGGGTCCTTCCAAGTTGGGTAGGGCGTCACTAAGTTTCTGAGACTGGCTTCGAAATTGCAATCTTCTTGCCTCAGCTTCCCAAGTCACTGGAATTACAGACATGGACAACAATACCTGACTGAACAACTTATTTTAAAATTTCTTGCAAGGCAGGTCTACTGTTAAAAAAAATCTGTTTTTGTCTTTGTAGAAAGCCTCTATTTCTTCTTAGCTTTTGATGGATAATTTTACTGGATGTATAAAATTCTATGTTGGCAATGACTTTCAACATTTTAAATATTTCACTCCACTTTCTTCTTGTTTGCAAGTTTCTTACGAGAAGTTAACATAATTCTTATCTTGTTGTTCTCCTATTAGTAGTGTCAGATTTTTTTTTTCCTGGTTCTTTCAAGATTTTCTTCTTATGTTTAGTTTTCTGCAGTTTGACTATGATATACCTGAATGTAGAATTCTTTTTATGCTGCTTGGTGTTCCTTTAGCTTCCCGGATCTGTGCTTTGGTGTCTGTCATTAATTTGGGGAATTCCTGGACATTATTTCTTCAAATATTTATTCTGCCTTTTCTCTTTGTTCTCCTTTGATTTTTCAAATTGCACATATGTTACACCTTTTGAAATTGTATCACTGGTTTCAGGGTTTCAGATATTCCTCCCTCCCACCCTCCCTTCCTTCCTTCCTTCCTTCCTTTTTTCCTATTGGTATTTTAGTTTGGGTAATCTCAAAATGATATATTTTCAAGTGCACTGATGAGCCCTGGCCCTTGGCCATGTTTGGACTACTGATGAATCTATCAAAGTTGTTCTTCATTCTCATTGTAGTATTTTAATTTCTAGTATTTTCTCTTCATTCTTTCTTACAATCTCCATCGCTCTGCTTACATTATCCATTTGTTCTTGCATATTGTCTACCTTCCCCATTAGAGTTCTTAATTTACTAATCATGGTTATTTTAAATTTCCCAGTTGGGAATTTCAAAATCTGTGTCACATCCAAGTCTAGCTCTATGCTTCCTTCATCCCTTCAGACTGTTGTTCTTTAATTTTTAGTGTGACTTCTGATTCTTTGTTGCAAGCAAGACATAATATATCAGTTAATAAGAACTAAGGTAAATGGGTCTTGTGTGTAAGGTTTGCATTAATCTTGCTAACAGTTGGGCTGCTTTTAATGTTTGTTGTAGCTGTTGATGTTGGAAGCTATAAATTTCTCTCACGTCCTTGTTTTTCTCCCCTACTCCCTTTGGGTTTCCTGAAGCACTCCTTCTTAAATAGAGTCTATGCCTTGCAGCTTCTCGTCTATACCACTGTTATTTAAGAACTCTGTTGGTGTGTTGTCTATAATCTAATTGTCTATTGTCTAATTGTCTATAATCTAATGATTAAACCTCACTCCTTTAGTGGACTTGTGTCCTAGGGCCAGGACCTTCACAAGTGTGTCCTCCTCACCCCTCCGCTTAGGTCAGTAGGAAGGAGAGAGTGGCAGGAATTGGGCGGGGCCCTCCCCCTGCCACAGGAACCATTGTTTTAGTCTGTTTTGTGTTGCTATAACAAATATCACAAACTAGATAATTTATAAAGAAATGAAATTTATTTCTCACAGTTCCAGAGACTGGAAAGTCCAAGTTCAAGGGGTCACATCTGGTGAGGGCCTTCTTGCTGCATCACAACCTGGAAGATAACATCACATGGTGAGAGCATGTGCGCTTGAGTTTCTCTTCTTATGAAGCCACTGCTCCCATCATGGGGGCCCCACCCTTATAACCTCATCCAGTTCTAGTTATTTCCCAAAAGCCCTACCTCCAGATATAGGAAACATCAATATAAGAATCTGGGGATTGTATTTCCAACACATGAACTTTTTGAAGACATATTTAGATCAGAGCAACTGTAATACACAAGATTATTAGGTTGTTGTTTGCCAAAAGCCTCAGCTAGACTCAAGAATAGGAAACTCAGCCGGGTGTGGTGGTGCACGCCATAATCCCAGCACTTGGGTGGCTGAGGCAGGAGGATCGCGAGTTCAAAGCTAGCCTCAGCAACTTAGTGAGGCTCTGAGCAACTCAGTGAGACCCTGTCTCTAAATAAAATACAAAAATAGGGTGGGGGATGTGGATCAAGGGTGGAAGGCCCCCGGGGTCAAACCCCAAAAAACAAAAAAAAAAAAAAAAAAAAAAAGAAGAAGAAAAGAAAAGAAAAGAAAAAAGAATAGGAAACTCATAAGAGCCCAGATCTTAGCTTTGTGGATCCAGACATGGTCTGGAAACTGCTGTAGAACTGACCAGATCCAGGGAGTATGAAAGAATTCTCAGAAGCTGAGGTATTAACGAGCTACAATCCAATAATGGCATGTGGGTCTCTGTGTAAGTATGGATGTTCCTGTGCAATGTCCAGGGGACCTGTCAGATTTTGAAGTACTTGAGACACCAGATTTGTATTCAGAAGTTGTTTGGTGAGAGGAAAATAGGAGCAAGTGGACGTGGACCCTTGAAGGGAGATTCCCAGAATCTTGGTTCTCCAAGCACGTGCATTGAACCTATGAGTGGCAGTTATTGAACAAGCCTCTAACGGCTACAGGGCACAGTGCTCCAGGGAGCATTCAGACAGGCATGGAGGCCCATGTGTGACTCCAGGAGACTCCAGGAGAGTGTTGCTAGAGTCTGTGGTCAGAAGAGCCCACCTGGAGGAAGCCCATAATAGTGCTGGTCAGTTCTGCCAAATTCTGCTTCTTGGGACCCATACCAAGGTGACCATCTCATTCTTACTGAAGATTTCTTCATTTGAATTAGTTCATTATTCTCATTATACCAAGCAAAGTCCTTTTCCTTCTTCTGACCTCCAAGTGCTCTCTTTCTTAACTACTTTATTTGAGCTTCAGGCTTGTGACCTCACATGAGAAATGCCCTGATCATGGTAAATTCGCTCTCAATGCCTTTGTGGATAGGGGGAGGAAGGAGACTGAGGCCAGGAGTGCAGGCAGATGGCTGCATCCAAAGTATACAAAGCTGGCTCAGGACAAGCTCCCCAGGAATTGCACATGGCCATGACTGCTAGTGATGGCAGTCACAGGGCAGCAGGGCTTACTATGCCTTAAATAATCCACAGTGCCCCTTGAAACCCTGCCACAAGAAATGGTTGAAAGAGCCAGCCAGGGTGGGTGTTTAGGTTGGAGAAAGTGAGACATGATTTCTGTCTTCAAATATTTGAGGGGGTGTTATGTGAAGGAGGAATTGATCTCACTTAGAATACTTCCAGAAGGCACAATTTGGACCAAAAGGGGAAAGTTATTGGAAGGCAGATTATAACTCAATAGGGACAAATGAGCAAAGGGCACAAACAGGATGTTCACAATGTATATGCAGATACACTAAGCATATGGGAAGATATTCAATCTTACTGTTAATAAGAACTGCAATTTAAAAAGTTTGATACTATCCCCTCTTTCCCATCAAATAACAAAAATTATAAAAGATAAAATGTTGGTAAGATTCAGGAAAATGGGCACTCTTATGTACCCCTAGTGGGACTATTAATTAGTATAAATCTTCAGTAGAATAATTTGGCAGCAATAATTAAATGTCTTAAAATATACATTCTGTACACTTCTAGGACATATTCTAAGTCATTAGTCAGATCTGTTTATGTATTATGTTTAAGCATCATCTGTAATTGTGAAAACCTCCAATTCCAAAGAGAGAGAGAGAGTTGGTCAAAAATTATATAGAACATCTGTATGATAGAATACTGGGCAACTATTAGCAGGCATGCTTCCAAAGGATGTTTAAAAGCAAAGCAAAGAATTAAAAAGTAGTTTTTAGTACACCAATTTTATTTTTGTATTATAGATGAATAAATCTCTGCATTAAAAACTTAGTATATTGATCACTATTATTTCTGTAGATTGTTAGATTTTTTTTTTTTTTGCCTTTCCATTCATTTCTGCTTTTTCCAAACATTTACATAACTTTAAAAATCAGATAAAGTTGGACTGGGGATATAGCTCAGTTGGTAGAGTGCTTGCCTTGCAAGCATAAGGCCATGGGTTCGATCCCCAGCACCGGAAAAAAAAAAAAAAAAAAATCAGATAAACTCATATTTTTGATAACTCAATCTGAATTTTCTTTTTTTTAATTTATTTAATTTTGATTCATTGTACACAAATGGAGTATCAATCTGAATTTTCTAAAGGGACATTCCAGAACAATTGGATTGAGTGGTTTACACTGAATTTAGAAGTTGTGTCTTTGTTTGTTTGTTTTGTATTTGACTTTGTTTTTATTTTTAATTGGTCACATTTCTCTGAAGAGGTTTCTGTGAAGTAGAAAATAAGACTCTCTCTATGCACAGTGAATGCCACAGGATACTTAGTAGGCACTATCCTGTTCTGTGACCATTAATATCCTTGATTGAGATCTGTGTTCCTAAAACATGTAACACAATTCTATGCTTATTGTTGAGACCTCTCAAGACTCATTGCTGTGACACCCCGCATGCTGTGTTCATCTTCTCATCCCAGTGCATAGTTCAGAACTGATACACAGTTTATAGATGGATAAATGGATGGACAGAAGGAAGAAAGGAGAGAGGAACATTTGCCTAGACAAAAGAAATAGTCAACATAGAAGGATGTTTTATAGAATCCAGAGTTTATAGAATGCACTTTCCCAGAAATCTTTTAGGATGAGTAGAGACAGTCATCTGTCTTAGATGAGGGGGTTGAAATGAAGTCATAGCATTCTTACCCTACTCTAAGGTCATGGAATTGGAGCACTGGAGCAGCACGCAACTCACTTTATGACTGAATGATGCCTTGTAAATTTACAAGGCTGCCACATCTTGCTCATAAGCTCAGGCTCCTTAATTATAAACAGTGACTTCGTTGGGAAGTTCAAGAGTCCTGATAAGGAAGTATGAAGATTATGGCAGCCAACCAGAGTCACTGTAAATATCTAAATCTGACCTTGAAAAATCTATAAAGGTAAGCATCAGAGGTAGATTTTATGTTGCTAACAGGGGCTAAAGGACAGGGTCTTTGACAGCCCACACGAACACATTTGCTTAGGTCTGAACAGGTTATCTGTGCATTCCTGCTTACTGACTCCATGTTAAAGGTAAATGTCACAGTGGATTCTGATATGTTCCAGAGCCTTTTCTGCTACAGAGTAGCTGCTCAGCCCCACATCAGTTCCTACTATATAATTTTCATTTTAAATACTTGAGTGTAATTAACGGAAAAGAAATGTATCAAAGACAATAGTTCCTTGTCCAGTTCTTCAGTTGTTGAATATGTCAGAAATCACTACACACATATTACAATGAATCCCATTTTTATGTAAAACTGTCATGCACCAATTTTTTTAAATCACCCATAACAGGTTGCAGTTTACATTTCAGGGGATATGTCAGAATCCAAAGGACACTGAAATTCTGAAAGTGTGAATCACCTCCACCCCATTGTCCCGCCTAGCACCTTGCAGTTTTGCAGACATTCAGCTTTGACCTCGAGTCATCTGTAAAACAGGAGCATCCTTCTCCAGTCACCATCACTGGATCTGCTTGGTCCTTCATATAAACAGTTATGGAGAATGTCTGATTCACTGGGGTGTATCTGCACAGGAGAGCCAGGATCTGCCCGGAGGAAAGAGCCTAACCCTGAGCTGATGACCTCCCTGGAATCCTCCAGGTCTGGAATGGGCTTGTTATTGGTGCCTGGTGTGTTTTCTCACTGGTGAAACTTTCCTTTTCTTCTCTTTGCTGCTAGACTTTCAGTAAGCCTTGGCCACAGCATGCCAGAGGCCTGAGGTCATGTTGGTGTTTGGCTAGAATCTGCTGTGGTCAGGCCAGTACTGTCACTGTGCCCAGCAATTCAACCCTGCCACGAACTACTCTGTAACAGCCTTGCACTTCTTGCAACTTGGTCATTGAATACCGTGTTGTTTTCCCACCACTTAAAAATCTCTAAAAGTTTGTTGTCTGCATTAAGGCCACCAAATCACAGGGTGATGCCTAGAACCCTGCTCTCCCCAGCCCTGAGCTCTCCTGTGGTGTAAACACGAGGTCTCCTGCTCAGGACCTCTCCAGACAGCAAAGCCATGACCTTGGTCTGAGATGGGGCAAGAAGGGTGGTTTAACTTTGGATTTCTCATTCTTAGGGTGGCAAAGTTACTCTTCCATCTCTTTCTATAAGTGTTCTTTGAGCTCCTGCCACAGACAAGGTACTTGCAAGGTCCTGGGGATCTTGAGGTGACAAGATCTTGACTGACATGGTTTCTGCCCTCATAGAGCTCACAGTGCAGTGGAGGAGACAGACTGGCCTTCAGGTCAGTTCAAGGCCACAGGTCAGTGGTCATAACAGAGGCAGGAGGTCACTGTCCCCAGAGGACACTGGGGAGTGTCAAAGTAAGCTTCTCCGTATTGCACACTGCAGCCAAGCTTTACTGAAAGCCTGGCAGGCAATGTTGACTTAAGGAATTAGAATTATATTGAGCCAAAATATAAACACAAAGGAAAAGTTAGGAATTTTTGCTAGTTGCTACACATTGCAGGCATGGGAAATACTAGGGGTCAGGACAAGGGAGACATCATCAGTTTTCATTAGAAAGTGCCCACTATGTGCCAGGGTCAGTGAAAACTCATCATGTACTATGCTATTTAATTTTCATAACAACCCTGATCAGGTGCAGCCACTGTTATTAATATCTTCTTTCCATACGGGAGACACATCTAGCACATGCATCTAGCAAGGAATAGGGTCAGGTTGTCAAGCCAGGCATCCTTCATGCTCTAACTATCATACTGTGCTTTTTCCAGGTGAGAGAGATGCTATGCTCAGAGCCATCTATAATTTCCTGTGGCTGGCAGGGGAATGGATCAGATCTTGGGGCTGAGGCCTTGTGCACTAATCCTGGGAGTTTGGACCCTTCCTTGTCATTCTATGGAAAGTCACAGAAAGTCACTGAAGTTTTTTAAAGATTATTCTGCAAGTTGGATTGAAGAGGGAGGCTCAAAGGCACAGGGGACAGTGAGAACCAGTGTTTCTGTCATTACCTCAGAGGTACTGTGAGACTAAATCACATGTCTATATCTACACAGCAGCCATATAGATGGGGAAGGTGTGGGGAATCTATGGAGAGCAGGGGCATGTGAGATGCCTGGGATGAAGTAGGCCACAGACAAGGACCACAGCTGGTGGGTGGGGAGGCTGGGGTTCACACCCAGGAAATCTGACTCCAGAGTCAGGTTGCTGAAACATCATGCTTGATCACCTCCTCCTTAGTGCTGAATCATCTGGGACTTTAGATTCAGAATTAGATTTTAGATAGCTGGTCATTGTTATCTTTTCTCATCTGTCTTCTGATATCTGTTTTCTGTGTTTTGAGAAATAGATCTGCCACTCTACTAAAGTCCACGACTCTGCTACCTTTGATCGTCACACACCACTGAGCTTCATGGCCCACCCATTTAGTCCATTTCCCAATGGCAGGATGACTCTTTAAATAATTTTTTTCGAGAACGGTGAGCAGGGGCCACACACGTGGCTCCTTGGAGGTCTGAGAATGCCTTCCCATTGCCCTCACACCAGGGTGTGGAGAATTCTTGGGTCATGGGTTCTCCCTCTGAGTTCTGGAGACACTGCCCTGTCATCTTTGTAAGTTAGCATTGTAAAGACATCTGAGAAGCACGTCTGTTGTTCTTCCTAGTTTTTCTTTTTTTCCAACTTGTAGGTTGTTTTCTTTTGCTGTCGTTGTTCTTATCCTTGGAATTTGAGATTTTTCTCTCAGATACATCTCAGACAGGTCATTTTTTTCCTTCATTTTACTGCAGTGGGCCACTTTGGTTTGCAGAGTCTGGTGTCTCCTCACTGTGGGGAAAACTGTGCCTCCAGTTTTCAGAGGTACTGTTGCTTCTTGGCCTCTCTTTTCATGCCAGGAAGTTCCACACCCGTTTCCTGGATCTGCTCTTGCTGCCACTTGTATTTTTGTTCCTCATATTAATTTCCTTTTCCTTTTATTCCAAAATGTTGGAGAATTTCTCAATCCAAGTCTTCTATTCATGATTACCATTTAATTTTTTTAAGAATGTAGCCATTGTGCTCTTCATCTGAACTCAGTCCTTGCTGAACTCAGTCCTTGCCTTCATTAAACACTGTGTCCTCTTGAGTCACACTGAGCGATTGAATTTAGACATTTTTCCTCCCTTCTTTTTATAAAGAATGTATTATTTTCTAAGGGGAGCATTTTCTTTGATTCCTTAACTCAATCTCCTCTTTTTCACATGCTCCCTGTTTTTTCTGAGTGGCTTATCTTAGAGATGTCAATATGTGGTTATCCTTTGTTCAGAGTCAAGAATGGTTCCATCATTGATCCTCTGAGTTTGAGAAAGGTCTCTGGGCCCTGCAAGGGCAAGAAGGTAAATGCTTGACTTTGGTGCAGTTTCACTGTCTCTTAAACCAAGACTCATTTACCTGTACAGGAAGGTGGGGTGGGGTGGGGTGGGGCAGGGTGGGAGGTGGCTATAGTCAGAAGCAGCCCCATAGGAAGCATGGATCCCTCCCACCATGCTGCTGCTTTGGGAGGTGAGGAGTCTAAGTTTGCAGTTACCTGTGACTTCACAGAAACAGTAGTTACAGGGCTGGGGATGTAGCTCAGTGGGTAGAGCGCCTGCCTCGCAAGCCCAAGGCCCTGGGTTCGATCCCCAGCACTGCAAAAAAAAAAAGAAAAGAAAAAGAAACAGTAGTTACAAAACACCAGTTGTACTTCAAAGCTTTGCTTTGCAAAATGGGGGATCCATTTTGTAGGGTCACCAATCAGGATCCCTGATACACAAAATACCTGCAGATCAGCATTTTTCAAAATACCTTACAAGATCAAAAGGATTCCATGGCCAATACAGTTGGAAACTTTGCCTTCTGTATTCCTCTGCTGCAAATTGTACTCCAAAGTTTCTTATTATATTCTCTGAGAATCCTACAGTGATGAAACCTTTTATCTTTGTTTAAACTATGTTTCCCAAATGTGTTTTGCCAAAGTAACTTTTTTTTCCCCTGAAACTTACTAATGTTCCTCAGGGAACCCCTTGGAAGTGTGCTGTGCTGTGAACACGTGCCCTGAATTGCTTGCAGCCAGGAAATGGGTTTTTTCCCCCTGTGTTTTGTGAAATGCAAAATTGACTTTATTCATATGTGAAGGTGGAAGTCCCAGGGCAGCCTCCGCCCAGTGTTACTGAAAAACAGTCCAACTTTCCAAGTGTTTGCACAGGGTTAATGCAATCCCTAGTAAGAAATGAAGAAGCATTTCCGGCCCGGGCTGTGTTTCATCCCAAACAGCAGTTTCCAGTTACATTTCATTTGTGTTGTTTATATTAGTCAGGATTTATTTCAACCTGATATGAAGGAAGAATCTATCCAAGAAAAAGATAATTTAATGTAGGGCAAAATGAGCTTGTGCAGCCGATCAGGGAATCATCAAAACCTGCTAAAATAGCTGGAATTATCCTGTTCATATTAAAAACCAATTTGATAAGTGTTGCAGCTCCTGCCAGGAAGTGCTCCCTCCTGACACCATTCCTCAGCCCTGGCATCCAGCCTTGACTGTGAGCTCCTCCTGGAAATGGTATTCTTTTCTCTATTATAATTCTAATCTCATGGCATCATAATGCTCTGGGTCTCCATTTCCCTGACTGGCTGGTGAACTCCTTGAGAGTAGGAAGCAGCTCTTATTCACTGCTTAATCCCTGGTCTATAGCAGAGTATCACATGCATACCTGGTGTCTGGACCCATGGAATGTCAGAGCCAAGGATAACCTTGGTATGATCTCAGCCCTCCAGTCTTACAGAGGGACAACCTAAAGCCCCAAAGGTTCTTATTCTCAACTCCACAGCACTCCCTGCCCTTGACCATAGCCCAGACCAGGCAGTGCCAAGCCACACAGGGAGCTAACTCAGCCATGCCATGATTCCTGTCCAGTGCCAAGTACAACATGGTCACATCACTGTGCTAACAAGGCTCAGGGGCCAGGCACTGTGCTGAGCTTCTTATATGTTTCCTCATAAAATGCCCACAGCAGCACTATGGAATGGGGACTGCAGTTATACCCATTTCACAGATGATAACTGCTAGCATTATCATTTCCTGAAACTTTGAGGGACTAGAGGCTTTTGCCATTGGTATCTGGTAGAGTCAGGACCCCTGAGTCAGAACAACTCCAATCACCCCAGAGTTGGAGCACTTAATAATCACTAAGCCAGGGCTGGGGGGATAGCTCAGTTGGTAGAGTGCTTGCCTCATAAGCACAAGGCCCTGGGTTCAATTCCCAGCATGGCAAATAATAATAATAATCACTAAGCCATACTGTCCCCATACATGTGTCTTTTGTCAAAGTTGGTGTCAGGCAGTGACCTCTAAAGGATTCTTTTCTGGAGCCAGTTTTGCCACTGAGTATGTTCATTGTGAGGCCTCTGTAGTGGCAGCGTAGGTCTCTGACACCTAAAGAGAATCTTGTCCCCATCATTTCTAACATAAACATTCGTGCCTTCCTTTATAGAGAAGAACCTCAGAGTTGTTGTGCAGAACTCTGGACATGTCTCTCCAATAGACACAAACACCTGTTTTGCTTCAAACACTTAGGCTGCAGGTCACTTTTCACATGGACCTCATGGTAGCCAGTGTGCTGTGAGGAGACAGGAAGATGCTTTTAGCCAACCTATAGCAGAAAGTCATTTTATTCTTCTGGGAAAAATATTTGCCTTCCTGTCATGCATCCCCTCCTTACTGTTAAGATTCTTTACTGGATGAGCTGATCAACAAAACAGATCCTGAGACGTGCTTGTAGGGAATTAGTCACTAGAATCTTATTCACAAATGGAATGAATGGTAGTAAAATTACCAACCAATGGGAAGCCTTTCAAATTTTTCAAAACAAGTTCAAATATCATCAAGGCTCTGCTTTGGCGAGATGAAAGTGGCCATAGGATGGACCATAGTCAGGGAGAGGCAGGCAGGAGAGAAGAAAGAGGGGAGTGGACACTGAGAGTTGTTTGTAATGAGAAAAGACTGTTCAAGGCAGCTAAGTCAGGGAAGGATGAGAGCGTGCTTGCTCTTTTGCTTTCCTTAGGAAATGGCCCACTGTTGTTCCCACTGAAATCTCACAGCTCCTGTTCGTGAAGATAACCAGACTCAGAGTCCTGGGTGAGGGCCAAGGAGGCCTCAGGGCCCACTCCTCTCTTTACCAATGGGGAGACAGAGGCTTGGAGCACTATGCCCTCATTCTGTCCCTTTGATGCCCCCTCTACGCCTCAGTGTGTCCGTTGTTACAGCCCTGTAGTCCATCCTGTGTTTACACTTTTCTATTTATTGGAAATAGAGCTGTACCTTCCAAGTCCAAGTTTAGTCAGAAAATGCTCTTTCGCTTCTAGGCCAAAGAAGATGCCTGTTGATCATGACTGATGGAGTGGCAGTGTGTTTGGAAAAGGAACTCTGCATCTCTGGCAGATGTTTAGTGAACCCTCTGCCATCCTCAGGCATGTTACCCCTTCACCTGCAAATCAGGTGCAGGGTTCTGAAGTCCAAATTTCAGCATGACTTGCTTGTGTTTCTGATGTCGTTGGAGAATGAGGGGTAAGGTAGGAAAATTTCCCAAGTCTGCAAAAATCTGCCTTTTTGGGGACCTTAGTATCACATGCTGACCTTCTTTTCTATTCTTTTTTTTTTTTAAACTATTAGAAGAACAGCCCCTGCTTATTAATGAAATCTGGAAGCTGTAGGAAACCTTGCAAAATAAAAATTTACCTGTTGACCCACTTTAAAAGGTTTTTGACCATTATAAAAGCAAAAAGCAATAGCCTTGCTTCCAACCCTGGTCCTACCTGAAAGAACCAGTTGAGAGCCCCCCAGTGCTTTTCACTGTAGAGGCTTTTCTTTTTTTTTTTTTTTTTTTTTCTTTTAAATGGAGCTCATGTAGTCTGTTACTACACAGTCTGATTTCTTTTTAGTTTATCATGGATATCATGATTTCCAAACCAGTATGTATAGTTCTACTTCATTCTTTTAGAAAGCTGCATATTATTCAACCAATCATTCATTCTCTAGCTGAGAAACATAAAAGCTATCTTTAGTTTGGGCTCTCACCAAAGATGTTGCACCTGATGTAGTCACCACATGAGTCTTTATCCACGAATGTTGGTATTTATGAAAGATAATCTCAAAAGTGGTATAAGAATTTAAGTTGTAGTAGCTACAATTAAATTACGCCTCAAAGCAAGACAAGAATGTCCTTGTTTTCCACCCTTATACCAACTCTAGAGGTTTTCCTCATTTTGTAAATTGTATCAGTCTGATATATGGAGTGGAAGTAGGGGAGAAGTTGACATATTTAAATTAGATTTCCTTTACTGGTGAAATTGAGCATCCCTCCTGGGTACATTCATTGCATTTCCTGTGAATTGCCTGTTTGTTGTCTGTGCTTATTTTCTTGTGATTCCTGCCTTCTTATTTCCTTCTAGAAGATCTTTATAACATTATGAATATTAGCCTTTGGATCACTGTATGTGTTACAAATATTTTCTTCCAACCTGACATTTATCTTTTTTTGTGCTGTTTTGCATCACAAAGGATGTTTTATCTGCTAAAATGAAAGACTCAGTACCTGCTTTTCTCTTTCAGAGTACTCATTACAAACTCAGAGCTCTCAATTCAAAGATGACCTCAAGGCTTCTCTGAGTACATGGAGCTTTTCAGATGGGGTGTTATGTTGTTTCTTTCAGCTTTTTTTAATACTTTGTAAGAATCCTCTGCTCTACCCCCTGCTGGTGGCTGACACTTCCTATTTCTTTTGCATTTGCTATTTCTCATCCTTCACAGCTTAGAAAGCCAGGCAGCCAGCACAACTTGACAGGATGATGGATAAAAGGAAGCAAAACAGGCTGAGTTGTATTGGGATGGACAACCCCTTCTGAGAGAGCAGTGCCAAGGCTTTAATGAGAGGCCTGTGGGGCATCTGTTGGGGCTGCAGGAAGCCCATGCCCTGCTCAGCTGAGATTGATGAACAGTGATTGACAAGTGCATGCAAGTGCTTTTGCAGTCTTGTATCTTGTGAGAGAGGTGGTTAATATGGAGCCTCTGCCCTGACTACGGGGTGCTCAGAGCCTTCAGCTGGAGACATCAGGGCAATGCCATGTGTGACTTCATCAGACCTGTCAGTGCACAGCATTCTCCCTCTTTCTGCTAAATGCCATCCACAGTCATGGAAGCTCTTCCTTGTCTCGGCTGATCTCACCAAATATACAAGGCCTGATTCTGATAATTCCTGCTCTATAAAGCCTTGACCAGTATCCTATCAAAGGCTTCCCAAACAATTGGTTTATGTGGACTTCATCATTTTGTACTTTAGTTTGGGGTTTTTTTGTTTTTGTTTGCTTTTGGTTTTATTTATTTTGTTTTGCAGTACACCTGAACCACATCCTTAGTACTTTCTGAGACAGGGTCTCCCTGAGTTGCCCAGGGTGGCCTCAAATTTGTGGTCATCCTTCCTTAGCCTCCCTAGTAGCTGGAATTACAGGCATGTGCCACCTCACTCAGCCTGTTAGTTTGCATCTGTTTGTCTCCCCTGCTTACCAGTTTCTAGATTTGCCAATGTCACTTTTTAAAATTGTTATCTAATCATTAGTATTCAAAGTGTAACTTTATATTACTATATTAGTGTAACTTTATATTAAAACACTAAGCTTTTAAAATGGCAAATAGGTTTTAGTTCATGATTCATTTTGATTATCTGATTGGCATTTGCCTCTATAACTATTTGGAAAGTATCCACAATCTCTGGCATTGTCTGTCATGGGTCCCAGAAAGATGCTATCAGTTCAGGTACTTGTTTCATGCCTGACCTGGTGGAGAAAAAGGCACTAAACAAAGTATTCACAGAAGCTCTTAGGAATTGAATTATGTCCCTCCAAAAATTCACAGGTGGATTTTCCAACCTCCAGGACTTCAAAGTGTGACCTTATTTGGAAATAGGATATTTGCATCTATAATTGGTCATACTGGAAAATATTCTAATGACCAATGTTTTTTGAAAGAGGAAATTTGGACACAGGGCGAACACCATTTGAATGTGAAGGCAGAGACAGCAAGATGCACTCACAAGCCAAAGAACCCCAAAACTTACCAGGAAATCCCCAGTCTGGGCCAGGGGCATGGAGCAGATGCTCTCTCAGCACCCACAGAAGGAACCAACCCTGCTGACTCTTTGATCTCAGACTTCTGGCATCCGGAACTGTGAGACAACAATACATTTCTGTTGTTTAAGCCAACTATCTGGTACTTTGTTACAACTAGTAGACCAATGCAGAAGGAAGGAGAGTTATGGGGGGGAAAGGAAGAAAAAAAAAGAATAAAGAAAAGAAATCAAATGTGGAAAATAGAGATTAAGTGAACAATGAGAACTAGTTTTACTTAAGAATGTCCTTGATGGAACAGTAAAAATTATAAATTATATTAAATTCTGAAATGGGAAGTATGCATAAAGCAACTTCTTCTGCATGCCAGATCAAGGTCATGGTGTGAAGGAGAAGCACATATGCAGTTGTTTGGCTGTGAACTGAGCCAGCTGCTTTTTCCATGAAACAACAATTTTTACTTGAAACAATGACAAAATATGGCTAATCAAGTTTGTATATTTGGCATTTATCTCCGAAAAAAAAATAAATAAAATGAACCTGTCAGTTCAAGGGAAACAATTGACAGTATGGTAGAACGCAAATTTTCTAATGAAAATTTGAACTTTAAAAACATGTGTACCAGTATTATCTTGACCAACATCTACAGATATTTCTGATGAGATCCATGGTGATATGAACAAGTGGGATTATTTTATGTTGAATAAAGTAGTATGTCAACATTTAGATGATCTATATAATATGGGGAATCAATATTTTCTAAATGACCAATACACGATGTATACAATCATGGGGGAAGACCCATACTAAGGGTTAAGCCACTCTATTTCATAGAACTGTATGAAAAATTAATTGGTGCAGTTTTGAACTTTATGTTGCTCTACCCCCTTTTGCAATTAAGATTTGTCAAGATTTGGAAAAATGTCAAAGAATATCCACAATATTCTGAAAAAGTGTCTCCCTTTTCTAACTACTGATCTGTGAGGCCGTATTTTCTTCATTTCCACTAAGACCAAAAGCAAGGCAGGAATGCCTGCTACCTCTGTAGTTGCACCTCACTGTAACAGTGATGTTAGGCACACAATTAAATAAGGAAATCTGGAGGCAAGCAAATGTGTGAAAAAGAGGAAAACTGTCTTTCTTTTCAGATTATCAGAGAGTATAGCTGCAAAAGCTCAGTGATAAAGCTGAGGCAGTAATGTGATTCAGTGATGTGGCACAGTGTGTTAATATATAGAAGTCAATAATCTGCATATATGTGATTAAACAGATGATATATGGAGGAGAAAACCCCATTTACAATAGCAACAGTGAAGATCAATACTTATGAAGAAGTTTAATAAATATAGAAGTATAAGTGTATATGAGAAAAAATTTTAAATGCTTCTGAAAGACACAAAAGTAGAAATTAACAAATGAGAAAACAGCCTCTGTGCCTGGGTAAGTCAATAACATTAAAAAGATGTCAATTCTCCTGAAGTTAATTTATAAATTTAATGCAAACCTAATAAAAATATTGTTTTATGGAGTTAGATAAGTTGATACTAAAGTTCATGCAGAAAAATACACCTCCAAGAATAGCCAAGAAAACACTCAAAAAGAAAAACTACAAGGAAAACGTCATCAGACATTCGAACATAAAGGAAAGCCTCTTGTTAATATGGCATGGCGCTGGGCTGGAGGAGCTGACTGGCCAACAGAAGAGAAAGTCCAAAATGAACAAACCCTTGGGAATCTATCATGTGGTGAAGGTGGCACCTCAGATCACCACATTTTAAACAAATGTCAGCAGATCAACCAAAGAACCAGTTAGAAAAAAGATAAAATGAGATATATCTCATACCCTACACAAGAATAACTCCAAGTGGATTAAGGATCTAAGTGTAAAAAAAGAAAGCATGAAAGTGTCAGGGGAAAACAAGGGTGAGTTTCTCTTTAATCTCTAAGTGGAAATGGCTTTCTAACTGACTCAGACTCCAGACATAATAATTTTTTAAAAAGGTTGGTAAATCTGACTACATAAAAGTGTTAAAATGCTTAGCTCATCATAAAAGTCAAAAGACAGAGAAGCACCTATCCGAACACATTCACAACGCATACCTAAAAGGCCTGACACCCCTAATATGGAGGAAAAATTCTCAGAAACTGATAGACCAAATTATGCTATGTACATGTATGAATGTACCAGTGAATTCCACCTGACTATATACCTGTAAAGCACCAATATAAATAAATAAATGGAAAGAAGACCAGGAGGGTAGAGAAAGCAGAGTAGGGGGAGGAAGGAGAGGAGAAAAATAAGCAGCCCTGGAGATTGAAATGGAGAAAATTATATTCCATGCAAGTATGGTTATGTCAAAATGAGTCCCACTATTATGTAATGTACTGATAAAAACATTTTTAAGAAATGATAGATGACCAAAATTCCAAAAGAACTGAACCAGCTGCTTTTTCCATGAAACAGCAATTTTTACTTGAAACAATGGCAAAATATGGCTAATCAAGCTTATATATTCGGCATTTATCTCCCAATAAAATAAATAAAATGAGCTTGTCAGTTCAAGGGAAACAATTGACAGTATGGCAGAATGCAAATGACCAAAATCCCAAAAGAAAAATGGGGAACACAGATAGTTCAATATAAAGCAAGATATAAAAGTGGTCCTCAAACAAGAAATAATGTTCAAATGCGCCTATAATTAGAGAAGTGCAAATTAAGTCAACACTAAGGTATCCCTATTTCTCACCTGTCAGATAGAAAGTTATAGTTTGACAGTTCATTCTGTTGACCAGAATTACAGCCCTGTCATGCCTTGTTAGTAGGAATGCAAATTGTTGCAACCCTTCTGGAGGGAAATTTGGCAAAACAAAACTACATCTGTGCTCACTTCTGACCCAGTGATCCCACTTCTAGGGATCCACCATGAAGATACAACTTCAATAAGAAAAACATGTGCACAAGGTTATATCTATTGCGGCATTGTTTCAAAATTGCAAAATATTGGGAACACCTAAATGTTTGCAAAATATTGGGAACACCTAAATGTTCATACGTAGGAGAATGTGGTTAAATAAACATGGCATGTCAACACAACCACGCACCGTGAAGTTCTGAAAAAGAACTAAGGAAGAGCCAGCTGTATGAACAAGCGTGAGGAATTCCAGGACATACCACTAAATGCAATAATCAAAGCCCAAAGGATATGTATTGTACACTCCTCTTTATAAAAGAAAGAAGGTATGAGAGAGTGGTCATCAATGCGCTCATTTTTGCAAAAGAAATACAGCAGAAATAAACCAGAAACTAAAACTAAAACTAAACTCACCTGCACCAAGGAATGGAAAGAAAAGGAGAGTGTGCAGTGGGAGTGACATATCTCTGGCTCTCAGGACCACGGTGATATTTAAATGTCCTTCAAAAGTCTGCGTGGTGAACTGCCACTGTACTTGTGTGACTATATCACTATGAGCTTCAGGTCTGATCTAGTGTGGAATATTTAATGCTAAGTGTTAGACAGTATAAAAGGAAATTTTCTACTTTACACCACTTGCCCAGGAGGTACGAAAATGGAATGCTTATTTCCAGTAGTTCTAATTAGCTGCCGATGTTCAAGAACCTTGTATTACAAGGGGCCTCAAAGACCAAACCTTTCCTGGACCAAACAGGATTCTTTTCTGACCAGTGAATAATGAGGATGGTTTGAACCAGCTCCTTCTTGACAGGGTCACTGATTTTCTGTGCTTAATCAGAATAAACATCACCAATTTCTCTTCCTAGACCTTAGGAAGTCCTAATTTCCCTCTACAAGGGAAACACTGGCTCTTTTCTTTTGCCTGAGAAATTAGGAACTTCACCTTCAGTAGTTTTTTATTTATTTTTGTTTTTTCTTTTGCCTCTGATCATCTTTGATTCTTTGTCAACAGAGAAATAAAATATTTTCATGACCTGGAAGACCCATTTAAGCATCGTACTGAAATTTCCTTAAGTAAATGTTTTGGCCAAATTGCACAAGTATATTTAGATGAACAATCTGCATTTTATCTTCCTTAATATCCTCTGCATCATCCACAGATGGAGATGATAATGTACCACGAAATTATCAAAAGATGTCCGGCAGAGAGATGAGCAGGAAATAAGCAAGGGACTGTTGAGTTCATTAGCTAGCTTCCCAACCCTGAGCAGCCAGCAGCAGATCTGTACTTTTGATTGCATAAGTGAAATCACCCTTTTCCATTCTCCTTGGGCATGTTGAGGATGCTGGCTTTTCTCATTTCAGGAATGACAATACCTGAAGAAGATGCTGATGTGGGACAAGGCAGTAAATACTGCCTTGTGGCAATTGGGAGACTCCAGGTAAGAAAGTACTCAGAGCTGTTTTCATCTCAAAGGAGAGTTTAGTGCAAAAAATAAGAGACTGTGAGCTTAGATGCCTATTCTCTTCTGTACCCTGTATTTGTTGACTTTTGTGTCTCACTCTGGGACAAGAACAAGGCCAAATCTGGGGGAAGAGAAAGGGACTATGAACTGTAAACAGCAGAGATCTTGAAGTCTAAATCTGCCTACAGCACATCCCAAATAACCAGAGCCTAAGCTGTAAAGTTCAAACTCTTCATTCCAACCTCATGTCCTCCCTTCATCCTCTCTCACCACATCCTATTCCCAAACAGTACCATTCCCTTCTCTGTGAACCCATCATGTAATTCCTCACCTCTGGATGTTCACACCTGTTTCTTCTGCCTGGGATTTCCTTGTTCCCCTTCTCCTCTCAAAAATCCCTTTCTTCCTGAGTACTTCCTATCTATTCATCCTTCAAGACCCAACTACAATGACTCCCCATCATCAGAGTCAAAATTAATCATTCCTTCTTCCTTCTCTCCTAGCACTGGTTCCTATCTCAGCCATCATCCCTTCACTGTCTCTTGTGCTATCATTAGCTGAGTGCGGGATGGCTCCCGTTAGCCAAGTGTGATCATTAGCTGAGCGTGAGATCGTCCCCTACAAGATTCTCAGGGGCAGAGAATGCCTTTTTATCTTGTGAGAGTCAGTGTGCTCAATGTCTGACACACGGTCATTACTCAGTCAACTGAGTTGTTCATCTCCTTGTGATAATCACGGTCTCCCCATCCTAATGAGAGGACACGTGATAGACACGGGCAGATTAACCCTTCCTGTCCCTGGTTTCCCAGGTCTGACCATTTTCAGACAATGAACAAGCGGTTACATTTACATGAGACAGACCCTGGGTATTTCTGGTTGATGGGTAAAGAAAGAGTATTTGGGCAAATTCAGTCCACAAACATACACTTTCCAAATATTTTAACCAGTTACTTAGGCTCATTTGCCATTTTCAGTAAAGGGAAAACAAGAGAAGGAAGGTGTGTTAACATAATTATTTAGCAACAGCTTTGTGCCAGACATTGTGCCAAGGCTTAATTTGCAGTGTCTCAACCTATAAGGTTATGGGTTTCATTATTCCCATTGGCTAATTGGGAAACTTAAGCTCAGTAATGTAAAGAAAGAGGCCTGTTGTTATAGGTTAGTTAAAGGCATGACTGGGCCTCTCTGAGCACTTTGCACTCATTGCACCAGTCACGTGGAAGAATGTGTGATGTTAGATCCACATGGCTTATTCCCATTCTCTGTCTCCATCTCCATCAGTAGCACCTAAGCCATGCATTTTCCCATTGCAGGTGACCAGCTCTCCTGTCTGCATGGACATGAATGGGATGTCAGTGCCCACAGAGTTCTTATCTCGCCATAACTCTGACGGAATCATCACATTTGTGGATCCAAGATGCATCAGTGTGATTGGCTACCAACCCCAGGTTAGTAGTTTTGAGCTCATGGCAGTTGGCTAGAGATTTAACTTCCCATAAAACATATTTGTCCCATTTGTTTGAGATACAGCATAATGACTTTGCAGCGAAACCCCAATAAAGGTCCAGGTGCCTTGCCCAGATTAGGTACCCAAACAAGAAAATCTACCGTAGCACTAGGAGTGTGCTCAGCAGTAGAGAACCTGCTTAGCATATATGAGGCCCTGAGTTTAGTCCCCAACACCACAAAAAAAAAAAAAAAAGGTTCATTGTAAACTTAACTTGTCATTCTTTTCCCTAGCTGTTCAGCTTTTGATTCTCCAGCTGATTTTTCATAAACTAGAGTTAAGATAAATTAATCTTAATTTTATAAAATTTATTAGCATGACAGGGTCTTGTAAAGATGCCCACCTAATTTTTCATAATCCCTTATGAAAGCCTTTTTTACATAGGCCTCACCTTCAGGTCTTTGATCCAGATTCTTTGTGCACCAGTGGCAGCTGGGTGCAGTGGCACACACCTGTAATGTTAGCAACTTGGGAGACTAAGGCAAGAGGATTGAAAGTTCAAGACCAACCTTAGCAACTTAGTGGAGCCCTAAGCAACTTAGTGAGATCCAGTCTTAAAATAGTAAAAAGGGCTGGGGATGTGGCTCAGTGGTTAAGCACCACAGAGTTCAATCCCCCCCCCCCCCCCCCCCCCCCCCACTAAAAAAAAGTCAGGCAGTGGCATGAACAGCACAAGGTAGGAGTGGTCGTCCCAGTTAAGACCAGAGAGATAAAACAGCTACATACAATGTGAGGGCCTGCACTGTGTCCTGGGCCTGAAGACATCTAGCTAGAAGAGATACATGGAAGACAATGTAAATGTTAACATACAGAATATTAGGTGATCTTATTGAGCAATTATTTGCTTTAAGTTAATAGTATGGTGCACGCTGGTTTTGTAATAGGATGTCATTTTTATGAGAAATGCTAAAAATACCTTGGGGAGAAGTATCATGATTTCTACAACTTCCCATTAAGTGGTTCAGCAAGAAATTGTTAGCTATGTATATATGTACACATATGCACGTGTACATATACGCATATGAAGAAAAATAAAACGCAAGAGTGGCAAGATATTGACAATTCTTAAACCTGCGTGAAAGATATACAAGTGTTTATTGTACTATCCTTCCAACTTTTCTGTAGATTTTAATTTCTTCCAAAATGAAAAAAAAAATTAAGAAACAAAAGAAAAAGATGCTTGTTCTGAGAAAAAAAAAAACTTTGGGATATATTGATAGAATATTAATGACATGGATATTTTATTGATCTTCCAAAGGTGCTAGGAATTAACCCAGAGCCTCTCGCATGCTAGGCAAGTGCTGTACTACTAAGCTACTTTCCTAGCCCTACATGGGTATCTTAGAACTAGAAGCAGTTCCCATCAGAAATATTAGAACCCTTTGCCTAATTTTACATGTCTACATTTATACAAACCTGGTGACTCTTGGATGGAATAAAAAGGAAAATTGATTTGTTTGCAATGCACTGATGGCAGCACATTTCCAGCCAGATCCATTTTCCTCCAGCACCTCCTGTGAGCATCTGTTTGTTCCTGGGCACACAGATAAGACTTGCTTCGTTGTTGGTGTCAGCTCATTCTTGTCAGTATGTGCCCATGCGGGTTCCAATCAATGAGTTAGTTTACATCCTTTGCTGTTTAAGATGCTTCCAACTGGACCACTTTCCTAGAACACATTTGTAGTTGGCCTTTGATGGTTTATCTTATTTTGCTCTGTTTTATTGTGAAACGTACTTTTGTTTTGGGTCAATGCTGGGTCCTTTGAGCAAACCATAGTCTAGAGAAGGTGGATAGTAAACAGACTTTTAACAGCCCCAGTTATTTTATGATAAACTTATTTCTTCAGCCACAAGGCAACTACAGTTTCCACATTTAAACAATTTCAGTTTTCTTAGGCAACACATCTGTCCGTCTGCTAGCCTTTGCTTTCTTTCAATGTTTATTAAAATATGCTGATTATAGCTTGGATCTCCAAGGCAAACAAAAATAAAATTGCATTCTGAAGCTGCTGATCTAGTGCCTTAGCAAAATTAGAAATTGGTGTGGAGTGTGCCAAAGGCATTTAGAGTGGATACAAGGAAGCCAGACCCACTATGGCTGCCAGGAAAAATTGGCATCTGCTTTTCCTTTTTTTCTATCAGTGTTAGAGCAGACTGAAGAGATGAGTTAAAGAAGACATAAATGAACACTCTTGTCTAATAGTTGTAAATAATTAAAAATGGAATTTGGGAATATTAAAGCTTTTCTCTTTCAATCAGGATCTTCTGGGAAAAGACATTTTGGAGTTCTGCCATCCTGAGGATCAGAGCCATTTGCGTGAGAGCTTCCAGCAGGTGCTGCCTATGCTTATCCCCAGCTGATCCTGGGTAGCCTGGGTGCATGTGGGTGTGGCTGGTGGGATACTAGTCCTGCTATGTGCTTGGCAGGCTACAAGTTCCTATCTAAAGCATCAGTCAGGAACTGGCTGGGAAGGAACTCACTGTCCCGCAGGGAAGACAGACACATGAGGAGGTCATTACTGGGTGATGGGAGAAGAGCTCTAAAGGGTCATGGAGAAAATACCATACAATACAGGATGCAAAGGCCAGCTATGTGGGCAAGAGGCAGGAAGAGTCTCCCAAAGAAGGGGACAGTTGGAATGAGTCTTCAAGTGTGAGCATGGGAGAAATGAGAGAACTCTCTGGACCAAGGGGGAGCAGTGCCAGAGATGCAGAAGAATGTGGCCTCGCAAGAGTTCTGTGACTGGTGGGAAGTGATCATGAAGGAGCATAACACAGCCAGAATTTTAGGGCCTCTCATGCATGCCAGGCTAAGCCTTTAGGATTCTCTCCCTTTGAGACTTTAAGCAGAGCAGTATTTTGAAAGAACACTTTGGTGATCCGGGTATGCAGATGTGGAAAATTGGCAACAAAGATAACTCAGGAGCTTTTTGAATTGCTCTGGTAATAATGAATCCTGCTTTTATATATATATATATATATATAAAACACAAAGAATGATAATAATAGAAGGGAGATTCATAGAGCAAACAGATCAGGAAGAAGGAGGGGAGAGAAAAGGAAGGTAATGGGGAGTGAGATTGGTCAAATTATGTATGTCATGTATGATATGGCATAATGAATTCCACTACTATATATATTTATAACGCACCAATAAAATAGAAAAGTAAATAAATTGCCTGGACAAGAAGTGATGAGGCCAGAAGTTGGGCAGGAACCATGGGAAACAAACTTGAGGAGACAGTTTGTTGGTGGTAATATATCAGCTGGAGATGGTGAGGAAGAGGGAGGAATTTGGGATGACTTGAGAGCCTAACAGGGCAGCCACCCTAATGTGCATCACTCCTGTTAGCTGCTGTTTCCTGAGTGCCTACCCTGCATCAGGCACATACACTACCTTGTGGAATCTTCACAGGAGTTGTAGGAGGTAGGCGCTGACATCTTGGTGCTCCAGGTGAATTGAGCAGGGCCCAGTGCGGGAAAATGCCAAGTGCCACATAATCAATGAATGTGACAACTGACTCAAAGTGAGGACCTGTCACCTGCTGAGCTGTTTCAGCTATGGTGACAGAGAATAAAGCCCCTCTCTCCACAGAGCTCTGAGGTCCCCCTCTAAGCCCTAGGAAAGAAGAGAGCAGTCAAGAAAAGAGGCCTTTGAGTTTCTTTTCAGAAGGGAGTAATAATAGCCTGTCATTCATCTGAGAGAACACACACTTGACATTCTGCTTTGCAAGTGTTTTAAACAGAGCTTCTCCGGCAGCCAAGCCCATTGAAGGCATTGCCATGTCTGTACAAAGACTAGACTCCAATTTTATGCCCCATGTATGAGCAAAGCTCTTAACCCTCCTTCCTCCATGCATGCTCTGCTCATTCCCTCTGGAACATCCCCCACTTCTGGTTTTCTTCCCACTTCTCAGCCTCCCTTTGTGGGCTCCTCCTCCAATACCTTCTTCTCCAAGCCATGATGGTGAGGGGCCTGTCCTTGCTGCCCTCTGTTCTTTTCATTCTGTGTTATCTCCCTAGGTGATATCTAGTAGAAAACTCCAGCCCAGCCAGGTGCAGTGATGCATGCCTGTAACCCCAGCAATTCAGAAGGTTGAGGTGGGAAGATCACTGAGGCCGGCCTCAGCAACTTAATGAGATTCCACCTCAAAATAAAAAATTAAAAGGACTGGAGATATAGTTCAGTGGTCATGTGCCCCCTGGGTTCAAATTCCTAGTACCAAAAAAAAGAAGAAGAAGAAAAAAAGAAAACTCCAGCCCAGCCTGTCCTTCTGGTTCCACATCTGCCTACTCAGGACAGATACCAGGCCCTTCAGTCTTCCCTTGACCTCTCTGCACACTCAGCCCCTCAGCAGGTCCTCCAGGGATTCCTCCAAAAGACACCTACAGTCCTTGTCTCCTTTGCTCCCACTCCCCTCAACAGGCCACCCCCATCTTCCATTTTAACAATTGCAGTAATTCCCTCAATAGTCTCTCTGCCTTTACTCTTGTTTCACTCTAAGTTAGTCTGAAAACCTCGGCTAGGTTTGGGCATATTTTACTTAAAACCTGCCAACAGTTTTTCAGGTTATCTAGAATCAAATCCAAGTTTCATGGCACAATTTCACAAGCCCCTGCATGAGCATCATCCTATCTCATCTTTCCTTAGACAGTGCTCTTCAGTCACACTGGCCACCTTCTGGTTCCTTGATCATGTTTCTTTCCCCCAGCCACAGGGCCTTTGCACATGTTTGGTGGTGGTTGTTTTGCAGTACTAGAGATTGAACTCAAAGGTACTGTACCACTGAGCTACATCCCCAGCCATTTTATTTTATTTTATTTATTATTATTATTATTATTATTATTATTATTTTAGTACTTCAGATTGAAACCAGGAGCTCTTTACTAGTGAGCTACATCTCCAACCTTTTTATTTTTTACTTTGAGATAGGGTCTCATTAAGTTGCTGAGGCTGGCCTCCAACTTGAGATCCTCCTGCCTCAGCCTCCCATATCACTAGAGTTATAGATGTGCAGCACCACACCTGATCTTTTTCCTCTCTTCTTTACTAAAACCTAACCTCCCTGTGGGCAGGCTCCACATCTATATTTTTCATCATCATCTCCTTCACTGAGTGTGGAGTTAAGTAGAGGGTAGTTTTTAATAAAACAGCCTAAGTAGATCAGAAGCAGATCTACTAGCTACTAGCAGTTAGCTAGTTTCATTTTAGAAAAATGTGAAATTAGAATGATTAAACATCGGGAGGGTATGTCTTTTTATGCCATGTGTTTGCTCAGTATGTGTGGTGATGATAAGCTGTGTCACCTAGCATTGTCTTGGGTTGGGCTGGGTTGGCTTCATTCTCCTTGGTATATGGAAATGGATCCATCACTAATAGTAATGGGGCCTCTGTTCTGTGCCCAGGAACTAGCCAGACCCTTCTTCACACATTGTCTTCTGTAATTGTCAACCTTACATAGTACATATTGTCATTCCTGCTTTTTCCCAGTAGACACCAGAACTCAGAGAGGTTTGGTTGCTTTCCTGAGGTCCAGGACTCGAGGTCAGGACTGCCTCCCTCCAGATCATCCACTGACGACCCCACACCCCACACGTGGGTTTCTCCATTAAGCTGCACAGCTGAGACTTTAAACTGCTAATCCTGTCAAAACCTGATTGAGTTTAAAAAGAAAAAGAAGGAACTTAATATCTGATCCCAACTTGGTAGCTGGCCTAAGTAACTCTTGCCTCATGAGCAGCTCCTCATTCCTCAGGCAGCCCCAGCCTGGTCCCAAGTCTCAGTGGGCAGCAGTTCAGTGGCCACGGGGACGTCCTGGAGCATTACCCCCCCTTGGCCCTGCGCTGTGTTCTTTGGGCTCCAGCCTTTGGCAGCCAAGGCGAGGGACAAATGTTGATCCAAGGAAGTGGCTATTCTTGCCAGAGCACAGAAGGGGCTATCAGCTACGGCTCAGTCTTACATTCTGGATTTAAACAAAAGCATTTAGTCACCCAAACAGGAGTCCCTAAGAACATGATCAGGTTTGTAAGGAATTTGAATTTGGTATAGGAACAGTGCGTCAGTCTAGGGGCCAGGAAAGTCGTGTCTGCTCTTAGATTCCTTCTCTGGGTAGTTTACTGAGGAGTCAGCTGTAGGAGCTAAGCCCAGTGAAATTTAAGACAGACTCTCCCATCCCCTTCCTCTCCTTTCTGCTGAGACTTCCTCCATCATGATAGTGATAATGACAATGACGGCAGAGCTGTGTTCATGAAGACCCTTGCTAGGCTGGGTTTTATGCTTGGTCTTTGCAGTCCCCTGTAGGATTGTCATCAAACCTGAATTAAACACAGTTGGATGTGTCTCTCTGATCATAAGGCCTACACCGTATCACCTGAACTGCTTTATTGACATAGTCCAGCTCATGCCAAGCTTCCTGCCAGAAGAGCCCTTTCAGAGCATCTTCACTTACCAACACTCTACGTACATTCCAAACCCCAGGAGCCCCTTCTGGATCCCAGCAACAATCCATCTCTCCTTGCCTGCCTGGTAAACCCATGACACTTGATTTTAGGTTTGTTATTTAGCAGAATCTGGGTGATGGATATGTACCTTCTTGCTCACTGTTTGGGGTCAAAGATTCTATCTTGGCAGTAGGGATCCCTGGAAAGAGAATTGAGGTCAGTAGATCCAGGACTGAGCCCTTCCTCTGCCACTCCCTCATCTTCAGCCTCGGGCTGGGTATCTTTCTACTTCAAGGTTCACTTTCCAGGTACACAAAACAGTTGTGGGGACTACATGACACAGCACACTTAAGGTGCTTAGCTGTGACTTGGCCCCTAGGAGGTACAGAGCCTGTGGCTCCCTTCTTCCTCCTCTCTCCACATCTCCTGGGGCCTAGCTAATTGCACAGATGTGACTTCTGCATGCTTGTGAAATGCAGCTTAATTATTTTGCACCTCCTAGGGCATTCTAGTTGGAAAAAACACAGAAGGAATGCATCCTCCACGCATGTCCACAGAGTGCAGAGGGTGTGGGTCTCAACTCATGGAGAATGGCTGCCTGTTTCCACTGTTTCCAGTTCAGACACAGAGGAGTCCCCTGAGGGAGTCCCTCAGTCTGCTGACCTCAAGGACACATGGCCTTGACCTCTGGCCACTGTGAGAGAAGAGCCAAGTTTCTGCTAGGGTCACAGACTTGCTACCAAGCATTATCCTCTGAGTAGGCTAGCCTCAGCCCATCCTTAGGGCTACCTCCTCTCCCACCATAGCAAGAGAGGCTTCCCACCCTCCTCGGGCTTTCTGTTCAGTTTATTTATCACTGGGATTTACTATCAGGGAGCCTTGTCTGACACCCTAAGGCTTCATCTTTCTTCCCCCAAGGCCTATTGAGCCATAGAACAGTCCAGGAAGTGTCCTTGAGTGCCTTCTCTGTGCCAGGCACCAGGCTGAGGCCAGAGAGGCTCAGGTAACCAAAATGCCTCTGTCCCCATGCTGCTTACAGTCTGGTAGAGATGGCAGACTCCCAACAGGAGCCAGAGTACGAATGAAGTGTATGTTAGGAAAGTGGGGCGGAGAGGGGGGTGTCAGTCCTTCCCTGGACCCTGGGAACAAGTCCCCATTCTTATCATTGATCACTCTGTGATCTTTCAAGCAGGAAGCCTGGAGATTTACCAGCCCCAGCCAGTCACAGGATCTGGGGGCCGCACATGCCTGCAGAGAGAACTCCTGCTTGTCTTATCTTGTCCTGGGGGTTTAGTACACCCAGGCCTCTACTAGTAGTCATTTGTCATTTCTCTTTCTTCTGTTGATGCTTTAGGTGTGCAAGCTGTGCCTGAAGGCTTCCTTCTGCATGCACACATGCATGTGTCTCTGCATGTCTTTGTGGGGTTGTGTTTCTGAACAGAGCAAAAGAACAAGATGTGTGACTAAAAAGAAGCTTATGATTTGGAAATAAGATCTTGGTTCCTGTCCCAGCTTTTCCACCAAAAGTTGTCAGATCTTGGGCAACCTATTTAATTTCTCTGTGTCTCAGTATTGTTACCTGTAAATAGTAAAGCCCTCCCCATTAAACTCTTGTGAGGATATACCTGAAGTAATACATTTGAAAGTCTGTTGGAAACCATACCGCAACTTAAAAGTGGTGATAGATAGATACATGCAAATAAAGAATGCATATTAGACTTGGAATGTGGCTCAGGAGTAGAGTGCTTGCCAGCTAGCATGTGCAAGACCCTAGGTTTTATCCCCAACATTGAAAAAAAAAAAAAAGAATGCATACAAATTTATCATTTTTTAAATATCTCCTCCAAGACTACTCTCTGGAATTCATTTTTCAATGTTAAGCAGGGGTTAGGAATTTTTTACATGAAGTAGAAGAAATAAATCCATGAACAGCAAGGGATACTAGCATGAAACCCAAAGTAACCAGGCAGCCAAGACAAGAAGAAAAACTCAAGTGTTACAGAGCATTCATGATCTGATTTGTAAAAGCTAAATTAAAGATCCTGATATAGCCAGGCACAGTAGCACATGCCTACAATCTCAACTAGTTGGAAGGCTGAGGCAGGAGGATCACAAGTTTAAGTCTCACCTCCATAGCTTAGCAAGATCCTGTCTAAAAATAAAAATAAAAGGACTGGGGATAGAAGCACCCTTGGGTTTAATCCTCAGCACCAGGAAAAGAAAAAAAAGTCCTGATATAAAGCAGGCATTGACCAGTCTTTTCTCACACAGGGGTAACAGCATGACCCAAGTGCAATAACCTACTTCAGAGGGGAAGTGGACGGAATGTTCCCATAGCTAACTTTCCCCCTCACTCCTCTCCCTCTCCTGCTGTCTTTTGGCTACAGTGCCCTGTTCTGAGGTCCTGCTGAGGTCCTGCTGACCTTCCCGGTGACCACTGCCTGGTGCCTCTCCCTCCTCCTGCTGACTTCCGTCTCCAAATGTTTTCTCAGGTGGTTAAGCTGAAAGGCCAAGTACTGTCCGTCATGTATCGATTCCGCACCAAGAACCGCGAGTGGATGCTGATCCGCACCAGCAGCTTCACATTCCAGAACCCTTATTCTGATGAGATCGAGTACATCATCTGCACCAACACCAACGTCAAGTACGTGCTCAGCCTCCCCCTCTGCTGGCTTCTCTGTGCCCTCACTTGGGTCCAGAGCTGGAAGTTTTACTTGGGTTCTTTTCTCCTTGCAGGCTCAACCTACAGCTAGAAATTCCCACAGGGATTAAAAGCAAGAATGGGGAGAGCTGGGTGAGGTGTCACAAACCTGTAATCCCAGCTACTCCAGAGGCTGAGGCAGGAGGATCACAAGTTCAAGGCCAGCTTGGACAACTTAGAGAGACCCTGTCTCAAAAAAGAGCTGGGGATGTAGTTCAGTTGTACTGAACCCCAGAGGTCAATCTCCAGTAGTGCAGAAGAAGAAAAAGGAGTCAAGAGTGTAGATCCCCATCATTTGGGGAATATCCCTCTTATGTTCTTCCTTCAGTTATAAGAGCCCAAAGGACTGAGTGATGGCCCCATGTCAGTCCCTTTCCTTCAGGCCAAGGTGCTCTGCTCTCCATTCCTCATTCTCTTGCCCCTGAACACCAAACCCAGCAGAATGGAGCTATGCTGGGTGCTCCCCCTCTGCTCCTTGCTATGGCAGATGTGTGTGCCTGGTTTCCTTGTCCTGCTAAAGCTGGGGGAAGAAGTGAGGCTAAGCCTCGTGGCAGCTCTAGGACATGGGGCAGGTGGCCTGGGGTGGGCACTACTGCCCATTCACCAAAGCATTCCTACCTGCTCCTTCTCAGAGCCTGGAGTCCTATTTTCTCTGCTGGATTCTGGGATTCTTTAGTATCCTGTGTAAGCTGGCAGGCAAACCTGGGCTCTGGTCTTGGCTCTGCTGCTTCTGGGCTGTGTGATCTTGAGCAAGTCAGTTCATCTCTTAACTTTCACTTCCTTACCTGAGAAGCGTAACCAATCCTCCTTCGTGTAGTTGCTGTGAGAACTAAATGACATGGAGCTTAGAGCTGTGGGCCAGACACACAGTGAGCGTAACTGTGGACAGGTCATGTCTTCTCTCTGGTTTTAATCTCAAAGAAATACAGATAGTTCCTGACTCACGATGGTTCAACTTTGCAATACACTAAATGTGGATCACTTTCAACTTTGAAGCTGGGTCTTTTTTCCCCAACTGGCCATATGCAGTATGAACTTCTCAACATGTTGAACAGCAGCAGCCACAGCTCCCAGCCAGTTCCACAATCACAAAAGGGAACAACCATCACTCCACAGTGTGTGGGGTTAATCTAAAATGGTAGATAGGTTGGAGCTATTAAATGCAGTTGTGACTTATATTTTCAACATATGGGTTTATTAGGACATGACACCACGTGTGTCCAGGAGCATCTGTACAAGGCCAAGGAGTCAACAGCAGTAACAACATTTGGGCAAAGTCTGTCTCAGCTAATGCATGTGAAAGTGTGGAAGCCTCCCTAGGTGATGGGGAGGGCTGTAGCCAACTGGGTGGGTGACGGAGGTTGGCATCCTGAGAATGTCCTCATATCTCCCTGTTGTCAGTTATTGGTACCACTGTCCTTCATTTTCCTAGGTTCAAAACATGTCCAGTCCCACCTCCTCTTGGAACCCACCTGGTGATGCCTCTTCTCAAGTAACCTCCCTAGGGGCTAAGCTTCTTGCAGTCATTCTCACCTCCTGGCACCCCAAGTGTCGCCTTATCCTGTCTCCTGTTGCAGTCCCCAGACCCTTTGGATATCGACACTCCCATCTGGGCACCACAAAGCAGCCTCCCATTCAATCAGCAGCATGCTGTGGGCCCTCAGCCTTGGCCCTGCTCCTGGGCATAAGGCACACAGCAAGATAAACAAGTTCATACAAGATCCCTTAGAGAGCAGATGGCCTGGGTTGCAATTGGAGCTCCCAACTGGGCGAGTCACTTCCCTTTCTGAACCTCAGTTACCTCATCTACACAGTGGAGGAAAAGTGCAGAAGTGACTCTCCTGGCATCTTGGAGCTTTTATGGCAAGTTATGTAAGATGCCCTGCATGTGAGCTGCTCCAGCAGGCTGCCACACGGGGCCAGCACAGACCAGCATCTGCAGCTGCTGTTGCTGATGCTGTCAGCAGTGATGGTGTGGACCCTGCCAGCTCTGGCAGCAGATTGGCAATTTGGGCAGCTCCAAGAAATTGGAACTCAGCTCCCCTTTGTCTCCTCATTCCCTGCCTGTGTTCTCACTTGCCTTCCACGAGGAAGGCCAGGCCGTGCTTATGCCTCTTCACACTCATAATGGATCCATCTCAGGCCCCTTTGCTCCTCTTCTTCCTCCTCCTTCCAGGCTGAAACCTTTATTTGCTTTATCTCCTGCCATATTTTCTGTCTCTCTGGTCCTCAAGTCTTGTCCATCCTGACTGAGGGATTCTTCCAAGGCCTTCAAATAGGCATTCAACTTCTTGATCTTGGAGGACCCCTGTCCTACTAGCCCACCAAAGCACTCTCTCTTACCTGCCCCTGCTATATGTGCCCAGCAGAGTTTCCTCCTGACCATTCATCTCTTTTTAACCTCTTGTAGCCAGGCTCTTACCCCAGCACCCCTGAGGTTGTCAGCAGCCTGTAGTGGCCCACACAGATAACTTATCACAGTTCTTCTCCCCAGGGGGGCTGTTTGACCAGCTCTTCTTTCTTAACATCTTCTCCCTTAGATTACTTGATAGAGTACTTCGATTCTTCTACTTCCATGTTGTAGTCAAGACTTTGGTTATAAGTTTTGCAGGAACAAATACAAAAAGTCATAGATGCAGTCATGCAAAAAGATATAATGGTGTCTGAGTTTATCTAGTTAAACTTGGAAAACTTTGGGCTGGGGATATAGCTCAGTTAGTTGAGTGCTTGCCTTCCAAGCACAAGGCCCTGGGTTCAATCCCCAGCACCGCCAAAAAAAAAACTTGGAAAACTCTAATTGAGGATGTTTTATTCCCCTCCTTCCTCCAACAAGGAAAGAGGGTTTCTTCACTCAGTGCCCCCTGGTGCATGCCTGTGTTTGGCCCTAGCCTTGATGAAAACAGGGAAGGTTGAGAAGCAGGAGTAAGAGTCAGACAGACTGGGCTCAGGGTTCTATGGCTTTTTCTCTGTTTGACAGATAGACAGGGTATGGAGGGTGGCAAGCTGGGCTTATCTTTCAGGAGCTGCTAAGCCAGAGGTAATAGCTGTAACTATTGACTGGATCGACTCAGATATGGGGCAGTGGGATCTCAAGCTCATATCTCCTGTGGTGGCCTTCCTCCAGCCACTCAGGCTGAGGCTGCCTTTGCCAGAAACTATGAACGTGGACAAGCACATCTCCCATCATAGACTGGCTCTCAGTTAGAGCTGCCGTTTCTCATGTTCCGGCCCACCTTCTCTTCTATTCATCACTCTTTTTCTCTCTTTCTGTACATGGTGCCTGTGCACACCAGGGCTTGAGACTTTTCGTCACCTTGGTTTTTAGGGTATTATCTGAAGAGCCTGTGCCCTGATGCCAAACTCAAGTCCTACCTGTCTTTGAAACCACTTACTCTTACAGCAAGTCCAGTCCACCCTGTTGGCTCCCTGGCTGGACACCCAACAGAGTCTTCTACATTTGGGTCAGAAGAGCAGACTAAAGCCCTCCTCTTTTGAGTTTTTGATACTTTAAAAATTTTCATCATTCTTCATTCATTTCCAGTGTTTATACAAGATTCAGTTGCCAAAGTCACATGGTCTTGTTGCCACAGACGCAGCAGATATTTCCTGAGGGACACAACCTGTACCCAGCCAAGGTCAAGGTGCCACCATTGTGTTTCCTGCCTTCAGGGAGAAGCCCTGCCATGGAAAGCTAGGGCTTGGGCTTCAGTAACATGGTGAACATGAGGAGGGACAGACAGCAGGACAGGTAAAGTGCAGGGGGGACACAGTTGGCAAGGACAAGCCCTTCTGCAAGGCTGGAAGTCATCCAAGGAGTCTGCCCTGCAGTGGGGCCTGGAATTGAAGGAACAAAGCTGAGATTCGGCTTTCTTTTTCTGAAGTCAAGAAGTATGGACAAAACAGAACCATGTTGTGCAGAGTTGTGCCTACGTGTTTCCTGGGTGTTTCCTGACAGCTTGTTGAGGTTATGTGGATCAGAATGCTCCAGCATCTGACTTCTGAACCAGGTCTTCAAGGCAACATCAGCTAGAAAAACTCATTGTGGACAGTAGAGGGCAGTGATAACCACAGCAGTGAACAGCCATCCCCTATTTTAAATTTGCGAGGCTCAACTTTGCCAGCAGTAGGCAGACTTGTGATGGAAAAATCCTCTAATGCACTGTGCTTAGTGGGGGTATTTGCAAGCTCAGTTGCACTCATTTGATAGCATCCAAAAGAAACTTGCTGGAAGCATTTGTGTGAAACTGCTGAAAAGAAAACCTGTTTATCATCTCTGACACTGTCCTGTTATGTCTATAGAGAATAAAGTCCAGGAAAACACAAACCAGTCTAACATGCAGATTGTGCATCTTAGAACTATAACTGGGTCTTGATGTCTAGGGGTCAGTACTCTTTCAGAGACCAGCTGCGGTCTGGTTCTGAGTGTGATCTTTTGTTTTACATTTACACACCTAGTTGCTATGCTTGCTTGCTTTCTCTCCTCTCTTTGGGAGAGTAATCCAAAGTGTTCTGTTTGCATCTACTTGGGCCAAGTCCTCTTTCCTGCCATGGCATCATTTCATCCAAGTTGTTGTAGTTTTTCCCAAACACAAGTGCTTGTCATGCTCTGTATTATGTGTGTGTGTGTGTGTGTGTGTGAGAGAGAGAGAGAGAGAGAGAGAGTGTGTGTGTGTGTGTGTGTGTGTGTGTATTCCTAAAGCCCCACCATCCCTGGACTAAAACTCGGGTCTTTCTGAACCTATCAGCTATCACACATATTTAGTGATGGTTGGTACTAAGCAGAAGGCAGAGAGTAACGGTAGGTGCAAAAAAAGGAAAGAAAGATTGCATTCCTGTTCTCTGCTAAGCCTAGAGCCTGGGAGTTGTCCTGGGTTCCTGGCTCCCTGCAAAAGATAGCCTGACATAGAACCAGAGCTTCAGACTCTCGCAGGACTCTCGAGGACATCTCATTCTATGCCTCTTCTGCCAGTGGAGGCCTTTGTCACTTTGCACATGACCATCAACCCTGCTAACCAGCTCCCCTGCCTGCCCTCAGGCCCCTATTGAATTGACCCACAAGGCTCAGAGAGCAATTGCTGCTCCCTGCCCCTGATCAAATCAGTTCCAAACCTCTTACCAGGCATTCAAGTTTTTCACAAGAGGTATACAGACAGTGCTCAACCCAGAATGGGTATTAATAGCCTCTCTCTGGTCAGCTGAGCTCTCCAAGTCCCAAATGCCCCAGCCAGATTCCAGCTACTCCCAGGGGCACAATCACATTGCCTTTCAATGCCCCCCTAATGGCTTTATGCTCATTTATGCAGACTGAGTTAAAAAAAAAAAAAAAAAAAAAAGCCTGTCCAGGGAGCATCAGAGATAATTGACAGCATCTGCCCAACTTCCTGCACCTTGTTGGCAGGAAGCCAGGCTGAATGCACTGAGTTTCTAATCATCATTCATTGGCCCCCAGCTAATGGAGGGCAGCACTCTGCTGCAGTGGGAGCCCGCCTCCCTCACATGTGCTATTGGTCAGCTTTCTCTCGGACAGAGACGTGCTTTCTCCCGCTTTGGAATGTGCCAGTACACCGAGGTTTATTTTTATACCAGTACTATGAAATATCTGAGAACCTTCCGTGGGCCCCTTTGCAGGATGGGGGTCAGCACACTTCTTCCATATGCACTCAAATGTGGAAGCAGAAACCCAAAGCCTAGGGGATGGATATGCTTATGTCTGGACCACAGAGCCAGTAAGGTTAGAACACTGGGGATTTGTCAACCTTGACTGAGCCCTTACTTCTACTTCCCAGTGAAAGGAGCTAACTCCTAGGTTCATGCCAAGTTCCCTTATCACTCTTTCATGCAAATGAGAAGTACATGCCTTTTGTCTACAACACACCTGTACCAGGGTGTGCAGTGGGCACTGGGAAAAAACTGGGTCTGTGCCCCACACAGCCCTTGGCTGGATAATTATAACAGTGGCCCTGCCCACTCTCTAAGCCTCTGGGCTTGGGCTGGCATGGAGTAGGGATGGTTGTTATTTTTTAAATAAATACTTGTGAGTTGAAAGTTGGGCTCTGGGAAAGGCGTAGAGAGCAGAAATGCAGATTTCTGCCATAGAGTGGAAAGGTTCACTGCTCCAATCCCACAAAAATCCCAAGGGGAAAGGCTCTTTTCCCCCACCACACCCCGTGGTTCAGTGTGTTGTCTTGCTGGGCCCAAGGTACTGGAATAGGAGATGTGGACGAATAGCTCTTGTTACAACCATGGGTATTTATCCTGAGCTGGGGCAGCAGCTAAAACAGGAAAGAGTTCAAAGTCTACAGCCATACAGATTGAATTTGAATCCTATGGGTGGCCATATCATAACTGTGTCATGCTGGATACATCATTTAAATTCTCTGGTCCTCTGTTTCTTTATCTGTTAGGTGGGAATATACAGAGATGTGAAGATGTTGGCAAAGTACTGGCAGTACATCCTATATTCAGGTTTTAGAAATCCTACAAATGAAAACATGATGGAGCCGGGCGTGGTGGCGCACGCCTGTAATCCAAGCGACTTGGGAGGCTGAGTCAGGAGGATCGCGAGTTCAAAGCCAGCCTCAGCAACTTAGCGAGGCCCTAAGCAACTCAGTGAGACCCTGTCTCTAAATAAAATACAAAATAGGGCTGGGGATGTGGCTCAGTGGCCGAGTGTCCCTGAGTTCAATCCCTGGTTCTGAAAAAAAAAAAAACATGATGGTACCCTCAAGAAGTAAACTAAAAATTTTAAAACTTGAAATCATAAAGTAAGAATAAATACAGAAAGTGATGATTTTTTTCTATTGATTCTTTAAAACAATTTTTTTGAAATATCAATCTGTCTAGAAAATTACTTCAAGTGACAATTATGGGCTTAGGCTGCCTGATGGAGAATCACATGTTTCTGGTTTTAGCTTTACCCTTTTTCTGGACTCTAACCCCAAGGTTAGGAGGCAGATCACATGCTCAGATAGAACCTTCTATCTGAAGGAAGGTTCTTATATACACATGCTCTATGGTCTTAACCCACAACCCTCTCCAATCATGTGCCTACTCATCTGTCTTCCCCTGGAGACAGCTGTATGAGGACAGAGATCTCGTGGATTCCAGTTCTTTGTTCTGTTTGTTCCTGGTGCTCAGCATGGAGCTTGGCATGGATCTTTCACTTGACTCAGTACAGTTCGCTGAATGAATGACTCATCTGGGCTTAATCCTAAACAGACTGTTCACCAGGTCCTCTAGCTAAAGTTCTTCCCAATGGAGTATTTAAAATGGATGAGGACACTCATTCTACCTTGTGTGTGAGCTCTGAGTTGTAGAGTTCACTGTCCCTTGAAAGCAACCTCACTTCATATTTTAACTTATAGCATCCATTTATTTTTATCAACTTTTTCCCTTGCCCAAATGGAGCAGCCTGGCACTGTGGGAAGAGCAAGGCAACTTAGAGCCAGAAGTATGGGCTCAGACCCTTGCTCTGCTTTATTAGAACCACTTCTTCTCAGCCAGCTGAGCCTCACAACCATGTAACCTCTTCCAACATCAACTTCTTAATTTTTATATGTAGGTAAAGTTCACTATTAAAATTTAGTATGAGGATTGAATGAGATAATGTAAACCCCTACTACTAGTTTGTAGGTAAACATTATCTAAAGCCAGCTTTTTCATTCAACTTTAAACCCAACTGCATTTTTCAATTTAATCTTTAAAAACAAAAACTTTTTTTTTGTGTTATCTTTTTACCGTGCATAAAATGAAGTCATACATCAAAACTTATTTCTTAAATAGTTCAGTGTAGCAGTCTAAATGTGATATACATGGCTCAGAGCCTTGATTTGGGACATTAAAAATAAAATAAGCCGGGTGTGGTGGCGCACACCTATAATCCAAGCGACTTGGGAGGCTGAGTCAGGAGGATCGCGAGTTCAAAGCCAGCCTCAGCAACTTAGCGAGGCCCTAAGCAACTCAGTGAGACCCTGTCTCTAAATAAAATACAAAATAGGGCTGGGGATGTGGCTCAGTGGCTGAGTGTCCCTGAGTTCAATCCCTGGTTCCAAAAAAATAAAATAAAATAAAATAAAATAAAATAAAATAAAATAAAATAAAGTAAAATAAAATAGCCAGGAATGGTAGTGCATGCCTCTAACCCTAGCAACTTGGGAGGTGGAGGTAGGAGGATCACAAGTTTGGGGCCAGCCCAGGCAACTTAGGGAGACCCTGTCTTAAAATAAAAAGATAAAAAGGCCTGAGGAGGTACCTCAGTGGTAAAGCACACCTGGGTTCAATCCCTAGTACCAAAAATAATAATAATAATAAAGAATATAAAATAATTTTAAAAGGAAGACATTTAAAGATCCACTGGTGTCACCCTCTGCGACACTGGGGAATGGGCAAGTTCTGGTGTAAGCTTGTCGCTACCTCTTATGTTCTTCAGAGTACTCTCTGACTTTTTGTTTCACAGGCAACTTCAGCAGCAGCAGGCAGAATTGGAAGTGCATCAGAGAGACGGGTTGTCATCATATGACTTATCTCAGGTGAGTTTCTGGGAAATTCTTTCCCATTTGAAAATGTCTCCAACCCAATGAACTGGGAACTAAATTCAACCTTCAGCTTGAGCTCCTCAGTCCAAAGAGTCTGTTGTCCCATCCACCCTCTACAGTGCAAAGAGCATCTTGGTCCCCTGGGAATCTGTTGTGACTTTCCTGTGCAGAAGTGAGCCATGAAGAGCATAAAACTTGTGAAGATCAGGGGAAGAACTAACAGCCATGGTCAACCAGCATTGAGAATTTCACAGGGCTGATGGACATTTCAAAAGGCCATATAGAAACTCTAGTACTCACATACCCAGAAGCCACCAGAAGCAGGTTCTGAACTCCTTTGGCCCTCTGGCTTCCTAGCCATCTCTCCTGCCTTTGGTCCTGTGTCCCTTTCTCCTCATGCCTTGTCCTTTTTCACTGTTTTCCAACATATTAAATGGTCTCTCTCCTTTTCTTCTCCCGTCTCCTCAGTGCACCCTTCTCCTTACTTCTGCTCCCTTATTCTGATAGCTGGGCATACATAGAAAGTGGCCTGTTTCAGTATTTGACCTCTTCCCTAAGTTACTTTATGTTCCTTTTTCCTGATATTTGGAATAAATTGAGATTCTGGTGTTACTTTCTGTGACACCTAGTTCACAACTGCCTCCCAGCCCCATTGTCCTTGGCCTTTCCCCACCCTGTAAAAATGTCAAACCTGAAATGCCACTGATTTCAGGGGGAGGCAGGGCTCTGCTGGAGGAGAGTTGGTGACTACTGGAACTTTTATTCTGTGCTTCACACGTGGGTTGCCATTGTGCTTTAATGTGCCAGCAGGTCCCTGTCCCCAACCTACCTGCTGGTGTTCACGAGGCTGGGAAGACCGTAGAAAAGGCAGATGCAATCTTCTCCCAAGAAAGAGACCCCCGGTTTGCTGAGATGTTTGCAGGAATCAGTGCATGTAAGTTTCCAAATGGCACTAGGTTGTGAGGATGTGGGGTTTACAGTTGCTTTCAACCCATGTGGAGACAATTGCCCTGAGAGAGAAGAAGTCAGGGAAGGTGAGTTTTGAGTCACTGCTGCAGGGTACCGAAAGAACTCAGCATATGGGAGTTGGAATGGATTCTCCATATTCCTGGCCTTGCTTTTTACTTACTGGTTACCTGGGGTACTGACATCTCATCTTTAAAACTTTAAAGGGTTAGCTGGATATGGTGGTACACACCTGTAATCCTAGAGACTCAGGAGGCCGAGGCAGGAGGATCACAAGTTCAAGGCCAGCCTTGGCAACTTAGCAAGACCCTGTCTCAAAATAAAATGTAGAAACAAAGGCTGGGGGTGTAGCTCAGTGGTAGAGCACCCCTGGGTTTAATCCCCGGTACAAAAAAAAAAAGAAAAAGAAAAAGAAATAAAATTGAAGGGGTTGGGATAAATGAACTCTATTAATTCATTGTGCAGTTTAGTTTTATTATCAGGTCAGAGACATGCTTCCATAAAAAATTACAACTTAATCCATAACATATGGTGGCCCACATTTTAAAATGAAAATATACAATAACTAAGAAAAATAAGAGTGATCCACTTTCCTACCATTTGGGCATGATTGCTTTAACTTTGTAAACTAAAGTAAGTCCTCTGTCTTTTCCTACATGTGTATATTCTTTACATGCACAACACTGGACTTGTCCTGTTGAACAGCTTGCTTTTCTTCACGTGACAATTTATCATGAACTTATTTCCAGATCATTAAACAAACTAAAATGCTTCTATCATCAGCATGGATTTCCATTACATGGATGGCCATATTGATTTGGTGGGTCCTCTCTGGCCATCATAAAGTTGTCCACCTTTTTCAGTGTTGCTGTTAGAACAATGAAGTTCTGGTGGAAGGTGACATGTAGCACCCACTTATCTAGTGCCTTGCTCTTCCACTCAGGTCTCCACTGAGATTAGCAAAATATAAAATTTGAAAAGGTCTTGATGTTTCCAAATTTCAGAAAAGAAGAGGCTCCATTCCCTTACAGTCAAAGAATTTCTGCAAGATACAGTGTAGTCAGGATCAATCAAAGGGAGAAAATGGTTTGACTCCTGAAATGGAAGCATGGGAGACACTGTATGGGAGGGAACCCCAGTATGGTCCTACTAGGACTAATGAGCTGAAGACAGGTGGAACAAGAACAGGAGAGATCAGCATCTGGGAGCTAGAAGGGAGTGCACCTCAGTCCTCCTGATGCAATATGTACTGGAAGAGCAAAGCATTCATTCCCACATGGCTAAGGACCAAAGTTTCAGGAAGCAAAGACACTTTGAAGATAGTAGGTGCCAACTTAATACAAAGTCCAGTTGCCAAAGCACAACAGAAAACAGACCCTTAGCAATCAGGGAAGCTGGTTTCCCTGGTCACCCAAATGTGCCCACAGATCATTTCATCCAGCAAGAGGAGATAGCACCTAGCAGGTCTTTCCTCCTCTCTAATAAGCCCAAAATATCTGATCAGAGGCCCACAGCATCTCTGAGACATCCATTTTAATCTTATGCAAACATAGATGTCTTCCCATAACAATGACAAAACAGAAAGGAGATGGAGTGGAGCAGGAGACAGACAAGAAAAAAGAAGGGTTCAATGCAGAAATCAGAGCAGATGTTGTCCTTTGGCAATAAGTTTGTATGATAGAGGAGAAAGTTCAGAAAATCTCTGGCTTCCGTTCTCTGGAGAACTAGAGAGAACAATATTGCCTTACATGAACATGTCATCTGGGATGGGGAGAAGACATTTAACAAAGTGGAGTCAGGACAAAGCAGACAGCCAAGTCAGGGTCTTAGAAATACAAATGTCCCCAAATGCAACGCCTGTGTCGTCCAACTGCAGGTGCTTAAGAAATACCAGACTAAAAATGTTAAAGAATCTCAGACCTAGACATAGTCGTTTGTATTATTTCTAAGCTTAAAGAATAAAGAAAAATTCCTGCAGACATTCAGAGAGAGAAAAAATTTACTTAAAAGGGAAATCTTCAGTTAGATTTCTCCAAGATACTAAATGTCAGAACTCTGGGTTTGGGAAATATCCAGAGAATTCAGAAGGAAAATATGCAACCCCAATGTTTTTTTTCCACCAGCCAAACTGCTTTCATGTACAGAATGACATCTTCAAGCATTCACTGTCTACTTACACTTTCTGAAAAAATTATTTGCAAAGAATAGTGCTTGTTTCTGAAATGGATCAAAATATAAAACACAGGAATGGAAGTAATAGGTTGAAAAAGCAATGCTAAAATAGAAGTAGAATTGCTAATGCCTAGAATCAACATATAAATTGTTAGCAGCTACAAAAGATAAATAATAAAAACCAGAATCTCAAATCAATTCTGCAAAGATCCAGGCAAAGATTTAAAAAAAAATTCATCAGCATATACTATTTTATTTGTCAATATTTATGGAGAAAGAACTTCAAGTATATTTAAGCATTACTGATGGACATTTTAAAAAAAGAGGAAGGCAGGCAAGAAAGGAAGAAAGAAAGGTTTTATTTCCAAGGAAATTTTTAGCAAATCAGGAATTTCTCAGAAGAAAAATAAAATGAGATAGGCAAGAGAATTAATCAGTACTAAGGATTATAGGAATGAGCAGTGAAATAAATCAATGTTCTCAGAACTCCTGATTATTTCTTTTTTTAAAATATTTTTTAGTTGTTGATAGACCTTTATTTATTTTATTTATATATGGTGCTAAGAATCAAACCCAGTGCCTCATACATGCTAGGCAAGCACTCTACCACTGAGCAACAACCCCAGTCCCTGATTAGTTACTTCTAAAATGCTGTCAAAATATAATATAATCAAAAAAAGAATGAAATGAACTGCTGGATGTGAAAGGATGGGTAGTAGAGATGCTGTGCAAACCTAAGAAGGTAGTAGAATGGTCACTGTCACCAGAGGAAGACAACTTCAGAGCATCCCTGGGGCAAAAAGACTTATTCTGTACAAATAGAAGATGTGACCTGAAATGAAAGATAAAAATATCATGAACTTTGAGAGGAAAGCCATATCCTAGCCTGAGCGAAAGTGTTTACAGTCCTATGAGGAGCTTGGAATCTCAAGAGAGCCTGGTGGAAGGCCAGGGAACACAGGTCCAGGCTGCCCCTGGAGAGTCAGTCTGAAGTGTACTGCATCACCTGGGTGGGGGGGTCCTGGGGCAGTTGAGGGAGCACTGGGCTGCAATTCGGGCCCTGGGTCCTTCCTTGCTTTCTCTTGACAGCAACACCTCAGTTTTCTCATCTTTAACAAATGATAACAAACATTTAAATACTACCAGCTGCAGTTCTGAGTACCTTGCTTACATTAACCCATGATTTCCTACCACAGCCCTATGAGGAAGACTTTGATTATCACCTTCTTTTGGGTGGAGCAACTGAGGCTGGAGAAGGTTAAACATGTCCAAGGTGGCACCTCAGATACTTAAGACAGAGCTGGGATTCATGGCCAGGGGCTGAGTGTCAGAATGGACCCTCTTCTTTGTTATTCCATGCTTCCTCATCCATTAGATGAAGACCTGGTACCCACCCTCAGGGCTGGAAAGATTGGATAAAATAATGTCTGAAGAAACGCTTTCATTCATTCTTTTAATCTTCCCCACTCTCAAATAGGACCTTGCCTTCAGGTGGCTTGTAACCACCCTGAGTCAGGGAACAACAGCCAGATGCTCCCTCATGCCAGGGAGGCCCCAGGAGAGGTGAGATGTGGAGGTAAAGGCAGAGGAGTCTGCCCTGGTGTGCACCTCCTACTCTTCCATGCCCACCCCTGCACCTGTTCTGGGACAGCCTCCACAGTGGTCTTCAGGGCAGGGGACCCTCACATGTGACTCTTGTTCTGGTTTTCCCAGCGGAGAAGAAGATGATGAATTCAGCCTCTGCAGCAGGAACCCAGCAGATCTTCTCTCAAGGAAGCCCGTTCCCTCCTGGTCACTCGGGGAAAGCCTTCAGGTAGTAGGGGTAGTGGGGAAGGGTGGGAAATCCCTCAGGAAATCCCTGGATCTCAGAGCTCAGCTTTGTGTGCTGCAAATTTTGACTTAGTGGCTCCTGTTCCACAGCTCTAAGCCAGGCTGAAAATTATGGTGCCGCTGGCTCAGCTCTATGAGCCCTCTATTCGTTGCCCTAGATGCTTGGTGTCAGATTAAGAAAGGCACCAGCCACTGTCATCAGTGCCTGCTGGGAAAGTGAGAATGAATGGGTCCCTAGCCAAGACTCAGGTGGGGCAGAGCTGGGTCTGGACAGCTGACAAGGTAGCAGGATGCTGCCTACACCCTGGTTCCCAGAGGCCATGACCACGTCCAAGGACAAAAGGACGCAACCCATCAAGTCTGGACCTCAGCCTATAGGAACACAAGGGCACAGCAGGGTGCCTCCCTCCCCAAGCCTTGGTCCTTTGTATCCAGACATCTTGTAGATGATTGAAGTAGCTCCAACATCATTACTGAAGGCAATACCTGACTCTGATTTCGGCTGAGGAAACAGGAGCATAAACTGGGGAGAATAGGTCAGATGAGAAACTGGTGGCTCTCAGAGACAGGATCACTCACATGTGCATTGCAGACACCCCCAAGTTCACAAGAAGTGACCCAGACCCTATGCCCAGCAGGGTAGAGCTCCTCAGATAGCACAGCCTCTGGTAAAGTTGAATAGAGCCTCAGCAGAGCTTCCAGGTGCAGGCAGGGACCTGGATAGGCAGGTGGACCTGATGTGCAGCAGAAAGGCCCTGCCAAGGGACTTCCCTGACCACAAGAAGTAAGAACCTCACTTCTTTGCTGGTCTGAGGATAGACCTCCCAGATAGGAATGGATGACTCTGTAGCTGTTCCCTGGATTAGCAGAGGTTGGAATGGTTCTGATCGGTCCTGCTGCTGGCAGCTGCTCTGAGGAACCCTGCTCTCTGGGGAACCCAGGCAGCTACCCTTTAGTCTGGGGACAGCAAAACAAGAGAGTTCTGTTGAGCAGTGGTCAGAACCTCAGACATCTCTCATTACTCAGCCTGTCCACACTCATGGACTGATGGCGGCCTGTGCCAGCCCTGCCAGGCCCTCAGATTCGTTTGCTGCTTGTCCCCCAAACTGGACACAGGGGAACAGGGAGGGAACAGCAGCAGGAGTCAAAGAGAGGACAAAATACCAACCCAAGATGGTGTGATGATAGAAGGCCTGGCTAGCTCCTCAGCTCAGCCTGAAACGAAAGTGAAGTTCTGCCTCCTTTTGCAGGGTGGTGCACAGGTAGGAAGAATAGGTTCAGGGAAGCCTGGGAGGCAGGAGCAACTAAAGGAGACTTCAAGTGCAGGAGAAGCCAATATGAGGCTACAGGGGCCCAGAGTCCCATGCTAGGGAATTGGGACTTTATCATTAATGAATTTTAGAAGAGTGATGAGGTAATGCAGCCTTGGAGGCAGTTTCAGGTGGCAGTGTGGGTCAGAGAGGAGTGAAGCTGCAGAGAGGTGCTCAGGACATACAGTTCAGCTCGTCATTATTCAGTTGTCATAGAAATAAAGCATGGATGCACTGGAGGGCAGTGACAGAGGGAGAGGCAGGCTTATAGTTGGCTGTGTGGGGAGAGGTCCAGGGAGTACCCTAGCACCTGGGCAAAACCCAGCATGGGAAGGGGTTGTTCAGTCTCAGTCTGTGGGATGCATCTGTGTGGGCTAATGCCTGCAGAATTGGTAGAATTTCCTGTCAATCTAAACAACTTGAGCTGGTTTGGGATGGGAAAGGGTGTGGGATGAAGGTTTCTAATGCCTGCCACAGTCATGGTCAACCTTGAACCCCTTGCAGAGAGCCATTACTGGCATCCCTAAGTATGTCTTCACCCAGAGTCCTGCTATGCTCCCACGAGCCTTGAGCTGTCTGTGCCTGGGCAGGCAGCCCAGAGGCCCTGGGGAGGGCCAGATAGCACTTTCCCCCAAGAAGCTCATCTCTTCCAGCCAGGGCACCTTTCCCAGGGCACTGAGGACTGAGCAGGTACCAGAGAGACTTCTATAAAAAAGAGTGATTGGAAAACAGTCTGTGAAGTCATGCATTCATCAGGAAGGAGAATAGGCAGGGAGCTCTTGTGTGAAATTAAGGCTTTATTGTAGGAGGCGGGAAATGGCATCACCTTTTATATTCGTAACTGAATTTGGTTTGTGATTTTTAAGAAGGACCAGCTAGCATAGAAAAAAACTGTTAGAATACACTTAGTGAGCTGGGCGTGGTGGCGCACACCTATAATCCAAGCGACTTGGGAGGCTGAGTCAGGAGGATCACGAGTTCAAAGCCAGCCTCAGCAATTTAGCGAGCCCTAAGCAACTCAGTGAGACCCTGTCTCTAAATAAAATACAAAATAGGGCTGGGATGCGGCTCAGTGGCCGAGTGTCCCTGAGTTCAATCCATGGTTCCAAAAAAAAAAAAAAGAATACACTTAGTAAAATGATACCCAATCTTATCAATGACCTATAACCTACCTTTCTTTTAAAACTCACCTGAAAATCTACCTCCATCAAGAGCCTTCTGGGATTGGGCTCAGCCACCCTACTTGGGCACCCAAGCACCCTACTGTACACTGAGCTCATCCCAAGAAGGCAGGAGGAAGGACCTAAAACAAAAGTCTTCTCTCAGCCTCTCTATCTTTAATGAACTTATCATGTAATTGGCATAGCTGGGAAAATCTCCTGGAAGAAGTGCCTAGCAGCACAGACGGTGCATGCCTAGGAGTGGGGACAGTGTCTGGGACTGAACTTGCAAAAGCCATGCAAGGAGTACTGAGCACTATGATGCACACAGCAGGTACCTAATAAAGACCTACTGAATTAAATTAAACTGCAGGCAGAAGAGGTAAACAAACAGCCAAGCATTTGCAGTAGCAGGAATGAGTTCCATCCAGCAGCTTTCCATTAACAGGCTTGTCTTTCTCCTTGAAACTAAGTGACAACCTGCAGCCTATTTCCTGAGCCTTCCAGGCACCCCAAGGGGCAAATTAACCAAAGCACAAAGAGCATGTTAGCACTGAGACTGATATGTATTGTGAGACACTTTCTCTTCTTGGGAATCACATCATCTGTTGAAAGCAATGAATGCATGGAAGGTACGGAGCTAAGCAGAGGAGAGAGATGCAGGACACTGGTGGAGCAGGAGAAAGCTAAGAATAGCAGGTCTGCTTGGGAGTGCCAGAAGAAGCTATTCCCAGTGTTCCTGGAGGGTGAGCACAGGAAGAAGGGCCAACCATGGCAGGCTGGGCACATGGGCTCATGCATAATGGGACAATCCCTCAGGGTAAACACATTCTCTTCTCTTCTAGCTCATCAGTGGTTCATGTACCTGGAGTGAATGATATTCAGTCTTCCTCCTCAACGGGCCAGAACATGTCCCAGATCTCCCGGCAGCTAAACCAGAGTCAGGTAGCATGGACAGGGAGTCGTCCACCCTTTCCAGGACAGGTATGCACATCTATGAAGGCATTGTCCCAGGTACCCATAGTGGCAGACCACCTATACCATGTGCTTCGTGTGAATCCCAGTTCTGAGAATGAGTTGGTGCTCCCAATGGAGCCTAACACCCTGCAGTGGTTAGCTACTCAGGAGCACCCACCTCCTAAATGCACTTTGAAAGCTAGGTCCCCAACAACTGCACCATGTCTGATCCAGCAGCCTTTCTCCTTGCAGCCTTGACCTGGAGGAATCAGGCAGGAACAGGTCAGGCACTCAGAGCCCCTCCATTAAGAATGAGCCTCTGGGGCTGGGGATGTAGCTCAGTTGGTAGAGTGCCTGTCTCGCAAGCACAAGGCCCTGGGTTCTATCCCCAGCACCGCAAAAAAAAAAAAAAAAAGAATGAGCCTCTTGCTGGGAACAGTGACACATGCCTATAATCCCAGCAGCTTGGAAGGCTGAGACAGGAGAATCGCGAGTTCAAAGCCAGCCTTAGCAAAAGCAAGGCGCTAAGCAATTCAGTGAGAACCTGTCTCTAAATAAAATACAAAATAGAGCTGAGGATATGGCTCAGTGATTGAGTGTCCCTGAGTTCAATCCCCAGTACCAGAAAAAAAAAAAAAAAAAAAAAAAGAAAAAAAATGCCCCTCAAAAAAAAAAAAAAAAGAATGAGCTTCTCATCACTCTGGATCTCTGGTGGGTCCTCCCCCAGGAGGACCTGTAAACACACAACAGTGTGATATACCTGGCTCCCTGGCAGTCGCTGCAAGGACAGGTGTTTACTGGGCAAGCAAGCTCTTGGTACCCACAGTGCTAAGGCCCCCACAAGCAGAAGCCAGAGGACCCAGGTCATTGTAGCCTTGGGGGTTGACATCAATCAGACTGTCCTCAAAGATCCCACACAGTGGGCTGATCCGAAACACTTGTCCAGTCAGCCAGGGTTGTTTCTGTCCCCAGGAGCAGATTGCCAGTGGCAGTGACAGCCTGGGCAGCGGGTGGAGGTCCTGGGGTGATGCTGCCATCTCTTTGCTTTGTCCTGACTGTAGCAAATCCTATCTCAGTCCAGCAAGACCCAGTCATCTCCCTTCGGGATTGGAACCAGCCACACCTACCCGGCAGACCCCTCTTCCTACAGTCCTCTCTCCAGTCCAGCTACCTCCTCGCCCAGCGGGAATGCCTACTCCAGTCTTGCCAACAGGACTCCAGGGTTCGGTAGGTGGGGAATGAGGGAAAGAATTCCTAGCAGAGCCAGCAGAAATGTTTTCTGAACATACCGAACTTGAGTGGCTAAGGCCCAAGCTCCCAGAATACTGGGGCAAGGTCCAGAGGTCTCTGTGTGCCTTTCTTCTCTCTGACTGTGAAGAGGAGGCCCAGGGTGCTCCTAAGACACCAGATGCTTAGACCTTGATTTTAAGACTTGAATTTATCATTTTCAAGGCCTGAGAACTATGTTCCCATGCACTCACGTGATCTAATACTATTTTGATCCTTTATGGCTCTCGGCAAGGACTTTCAGGTCCCCAAGTCTTATTTCAAAAAGCTGGAGAATATAGGGATCATCAATTGTGTCAGTAACAATGTTAAGTTTTCTCTTTTTTTAATATCACGAGAGGAATCCTGTCTAATATAAGCCCATCTTTCTCAGCTTTGTTAACAAAAATTTCAGGGTCTCAGGAACCCTGGCTGTTGCTCACTCTTTGTGTATTGAAAAAGCCCCTCAGGGCCTTTCCCACTGCTGGGGCTGCATTTCACAAGAGGGTCCTAGTATGAAAACTAAGATGCTACTCCCTCATCCCAGTGCTGTCAATGAGGTACACAGGGCTTTTCTCTGCAAGCACATCATCCTCAGGTGAGCATGAAACTGAGCCCAAACATTCAAATTTCCATTTGTCACATCACAAGCTTCCCTTTAAGAAACTTGTCTGTCAGCCTTAGGAAAGGTGCTATGCAGGGCCCCTGGTCATAATGTAGAGTTGCCACCTACCCTGCACTCCCTTTACCTCCTGCCCCACTTAGCCCATGGTCCTGGAACTGCATCTCTTTACCCCTGCCTGTTGTCTCCCCTGCTATCAATTATCTCTCCAATATCAGTCCCGTTTACTTGTAGCATGTTCACAATGCTCAACCCCTTATGTGTTACTGAATGGCACTGGTTTTAGAAGCACAATGTCCCTTCAGGAAGGAGCAGCCTCTGCCAGGTGCTCTCAGGTTAGCAGCCTGAGGTCAAGGTCTCTGATAGCCAGGAGAATACCCACTTCCCCTGCTGTAACACATGAAAATATCCTAGGTATCTGAGTCTGTGGAGAGATCCTTTTGCCCCTTCTTGAAGGTGGGCCTTTGCAGCCTCAAAGCACCATAGGTATCTAGACTGTCCTAAAGGCAACAGGGATCTTCTGCTCTGACTTATTCTGATTCACACCTTTGTGAGCACCAGGCCCTGTATGTCGTCCTACCTGAAGGCCCTGGCAGCTGCAGAATAGGAGGGTTGAGCACTGTGTCTCATAATATCAGGAGAGGCTCCAGAGAAGAGTGAACATCCATCCCTGGGAAGGCCTTGGAGCATCTCATTGTGGCCATAACAAGACAGGTGGAAAGGCCACTTCCCTGCCAAGCAATTGCCACCAAGTAATTACCAGGCCCAGAAGTATAAATGGAGATGGGACACAGGAAAGACAAATCCCTGGGTGAACATCACTGCCCTACTCTGATACTAAGAACAGGGTCACACAGATGGGGCTTCAGACCCAGCAGCCATTTCTACAATAGCCTCATGCTGTCTCACTCTCAAATGGTAATGATTATGAGAGCAGTTAATTGTTATTGAATGGTTACTGTATACCAGACGGTAAAGGCTATGTTAGACATCTTATACATTTGAATTCCTTTACTGCTCACAGTAGTCCTAAGAGAAGAATGCCTTCATTATTCCCATTTCACAGATAAATACACTGAGGTACAAGGCTGGTATAGCTCAAGGCTATACCGATGTACATAACTGGTAAGTGGTAGAGTTGTGCTGGGGAGCCAGGGTCAAAGACTATGCTCCCTCCCAGTGCTTGGTGTGTCCATTCTCTTCTCATCCATCCTCAGAGGATTTAGAACTAAGCAGGAACTACGTGCCCTTGAAGATACCCCTTGATCTGTATTCATGAGAGAGGATCTGGAACCCTTTCAGTGAGGGTGAGAGAAACTCTAAAACAGAGATCTGAAGGACTGAGAAGCTTCGCCTGGCCTGACCACGACTACCTTACATGTTAACTTGGACAGAAGCAGAGTGTGAGACTCCTGCCGACTATGGGGTCAGCCTCTGCTCCGCAGGGCTTCAGGAAGTAGGCTGGCTGCTGACCATGGGGTCAACCTCTACTCCACAACGCTTCAGGAAGTAGACTGGCAGGGGGGGCAAACTGGCCAAGGTTAGAGGAAAGAGAGTGTATGATTAGGAACAGAGCCTGATGGTTGTTTATTCACACCCTCAAAGGTTGTTCTGAGGGCACAGTGGGGAGATGTAAGGAGCAGAGCAGATGGAAGGGCGGATAGAGGAGGAACAGAGCAGTCTCCGTTAATGGTTAGTTTCATTAGGTATTAAATAAACATAAAACAGCTAAAACAACAAGAGTGTTAACATCTGCAATGGACACAGTGCCCTAGTCCTGCACACACATGTGACTGAGTACATGCACCAGGCAGCCACAGCCTAGGGGTCTATGGTGGGCATCAGTGAGTCCCCAAGCATGGCAGCACCAGGGAACATGACCTCAGCTCATTACCTTCAACTAGATGCCAAGACCCAGAGAGAGAGCATAGTGAATCCTGCTCCTCGTTGCAGTGGGGCACAGACAGGGGTTTGGAATCCCTGCTGAGAAGACACACTGAACATCACCTTGCCACTGCCCAGGTGACTGACATCAAGGAGCAACCACATAGCATGTCACTTTGAATAGTGCTGCAGCAGTGCTGGACTCCCCAGGAGAGCTTTACAGATTGAATGGGAAAAGTGCCCTGCCTGGGTTTTGCCTTTCTGTGAATCATGTGGGTTTTATTCCAGGAGCTTTCAGGCCTCCATCCAAAGCATTTCTTCCATTTCAGGTCTATTGAGTTATCTGGAACTATTCTAGTGTCACATTTGTGTTTCCATACTTAGTTTCACTTTCATTTTGGCTTAGGTCACAGCAAAAACCTTGACATGTGAAATGTAGCATCCAGAAGTAGAATTTGGAAGCCACTCAATCCACTGAAGTACATGCTAACCAGCCTGGTACAGGCGTGCAGCAGCCAGGCCCAATCAGGAGACCAGGCCAACAGTGATTTGAACAGGGAAAGTTTAGAGATTTTTTTAAGTTAATAAAAAGTGGTAGAGGAGGCTGAGGAATACAGTAATAGCACAAGTGGGCTGCAGCTTCTACCTTTGAGGGTAAGCAGACAAGAAAGGGACAAGAGCTGAGAGCCAGGTGCAGAGGTGGAGGCCTGTAGTGCCAGCTGCTGCACAGACTGAAGCAGGAGGATCACAAATTTAAGTCCTGCCTGGGCAACTTAGGGAGATCCTCAGCAATTCAGCAAGACCCTGTCACTAAATAAAAAATAAAAAGGACTGGGGAAGTAGCTCATTGGTAAAGCACCTCTGGGTTCAATCCCAAAACAAAATATATATGTATATACATACATACAGACAGACAGACAGACAGACTCGTGAGGTATGGTGGCACATGCCTATAATCCCAGCAACTTGGGAGGATCACAAGTTCAAGGCCAGCTTGGGCAATTTTAGCAAGACCCTGCCTCAAAATAAAATTCAAAGAGACTGGATATGAAATAACTCAGAAGAGGAGACCCCACCTCACAAAGCCTGAGGTTTGGCCTGGGAAAGGTATATCTGCCACAGAGACTCATAGCCGGTAAACTTGCCAGAAGCAGCCTGCCCTCTGGCTGAGAAACTCACTGGAGGGTACACATGGACCAGGACTGGTCTGCAAAAATCACCCAGGTGTAAGGAGGCACAGGCAGATAAACACAGCCCTTGGGGTGGTGAAGCCTGAAGAATTGGTGCCACTCAACCTTTGCATTCTGCTTGCTATTAGACACCTGAGAGGAGGAAAACCCCACCTGAACCCAGAAGAGAAACCCTTCTGCTGTGTTCATGCTCATCTCTCCAGTACCCTTGATTGATGAAACCCAACACTGCATCAGCCACGGCAGGAAAAATGTTCACAGGGCCCAGTTCTGGTGTGACAAAGCAAAGCAAAGGTGAACTTAGAACCAGGAGCAAGAAATTGGGTGGCTAGCACATGTACGCATGATCTGAATCCCCAGATTGGTTAGTTTCTCTCTGTCTCAACTACCACAGGCCTCTGCTCACTGATGTGATGTTTCTTGGAGAAATGCAGGCAGCCAGGCACACAGGTTGCTCAAAAAGAAGTGGCTCAAAGTTGCTGCATTATGCTCTGAGTGTGGCATACATATGGCCCACATTACATTATTTTCTAAGCAGCATGCTTTCAGATGTAATGACTTAGTAAGCACAAACGTGTTCTTGCCTTCCTGTTCAGCGTCTGCTTTTCAGTTTAGGTGAGGTTGAGGTAGCTAAAGAAATTCACTCATGCATGATCAAATCAGTTCACAACAGATGACACTAACAACCTAAGGATGGGCCTCTTGCAAAGCATAAAAAACACATTTCTGATGTTACACTTCCTTAAAAAAGCCAAGTCCATCCAACCTACCCCACTCAGCCCAGATTTACTGTAGAGAGGGGAATGGAGTGAATTTTGCATTACAAAAATGTCATTTTTTTCAGTGAGAAATAGGATGCATAATTAGAGAGTGGAGCAGGGGAGGGTAAACTCATTGAAGGGAGCAGACAGAATCTCAATAATCTGAAATGTTTATATATTAGTATATATGTATACTTGTTTAAACATGTTAAATGTTTATATATTTGTATAAATGTATATATTTATACCTGCCCCCTCCTACTCCCCAGATCCTAATCCTAGCCCCAAACTCAGCAATGTACATTTTTAGTAGCAAATTTCGAAGGATTATAGACCTCCCTGTCCCTACTAGTTAGTGTTGAAATGGTGAATTTCTAGTCAGAAAACTCAGGAAGTTTTTGGTCCCTGCTCTGAGATGCCTAGACGGCATTTGTAAGATAAGCTGCCCCTCTAATGATCTTTGTTAACTTTATCCAGCAGGACTTCTCAGCCTCCACACTATTGACATTTGGGGCTAGATAATTATTTGATGAGGAGGCTGTGTGTTTATTATAGGGTATTTAACAGTGTACCCAGCCTCTACCTACTACATTCTTCTGTTTATGATCATAAGAAACATCTCTGAACATGGTCAGATGACACCTGGGGACTGGCAAAATCACCCTTGGTGAGAACCTTTGAGCTAAATTGAACTAGATAGGACCTCTGAGCAGGATCTCACATGAGACTTCAATCGCCATAGAGCAAGTTTCTAATTAACTGCATCCCACAGGGAAAAGGAGGTTGTCATGTCTGTCCCATAGCCTAAGAATCCAAAAGTTCCTCAAGATCTGACCTATGGTCTGCAAGCCCAACCAACTGTCCCAAGGGTAGCAGCAATAATGACCTATCTAGGCACCGGACCTGGCAATGGCCCACACATCCAGTCAGGGCAAAGCAGTCTGGCCTAGCTCACAAAGCCAGCAGACCAGAAGAAATAGTATGGCTTGAACCAGCTTATGGTTTGTAACTGCATGGTGCTTTCAGAACAATAATGTAACACAAGGATGTTGGGAGACAATGGGTTTTTGTCTCGAAAAATGCATGTATATTTTTGAGGGCAGGCCGTGTGTAGTCCCTGCTGACCATCCACCTTCCCTGCAGTTGGTCGTACTTAGGCTTAAAACCTACAGTGCTATCATCCAGGAGAGTCAATGAAGTTCATGCTCATCATTTAGCCAGAGAGATCACTTATCCAATTTAGTCAGGAGAATACTCAAGGCATACCTTGAATATCCATACCTTGAGTGACCATATCTTTTGTATAGCAGCCTCTTCCTCATTGAACTCCTTCTGTCTCCTCTTGTCTGCTCCATCCCTTTCTTCACTTGTCCTTTTTCCTGTTGTTTTCTCCACTCCCCACTGACACTGTGATCTTCCTGAATTTACAAATCTATGTGTGCTGTTCCCATGCTTTAAAACTTTCAGTGTTTCTCTGTTACCCTCAAAATCAGTCACACTGGTGGTCACACCTGACCCCTGGCTAACCCTGCAACCCATCTCTTGTCACCTGCTTGGTTCCACAGTTCTCATCCATCCTGAGCCACCTGTGGAAACCTGGATGATGTCATCCTCTTTCACTCTCAGACCTTCGGACAGACTGATCCTTGTGTCTGGAATTCTTTTCAAGCCCTATACCTGGTTAGCTCATAATTTCTGAGATCTCCACAAAGCCTTTCCTCCTTGCCACGACTAAGGTACCCTCTAAGGGTTCTTATCTTTGTTCAGGAAACCTTTGATAGCAGCTCTCCTCTGTAGAACGGCCTGCTCACTCTTCTTCCAACCATGCTGGAAGCTCCTCAAGATAGAAGCTTTCTTGTTCTCCAGTGTATGCGGTGTCACGTGGAGCCTGTATCAGGATAGGTGCTCATGAAATATTTGCTACATGATAAGTGAAAGATCAGTTTGCGGAATAGAAAATGTTGCTCCCAGCTTGCCTGCTGATGGAAGGGAAGGAACCCCAGAAGGGGTAGTAGAAATAGCATCAACAGCAGTTGTGGAAGTCAACAGAATATTGCCAGAAAGAGCAGCAGAATGTTGAATATTTGTTGAATGAGAAAGATCAAGAAGAATGAGAACTCTGAATGCCAATTGGATTGATTGTGGCAATGCACAATGGTGCAGTGAGTGGCCAGGGCTGAGTGGGAGGGAAAAGTGAGAAGACGTCTTGTGTGTGTGTGTGTGTGTGTGTGTGTGTGTGTGTGTGCATGTGCATCTTTAGTCATTGGATGGCAATGGGACAGCAAGGTAGACACGAAACTGTTAGGAAGGGTTGTAGACATTGAATCATCATGGGCAGTGTTCAGCAGGAGGCCCTGTTGGAGCAGCATCCCAGAGCAGACCTGCAGGCAGTTCTCTCCCTGAACACCTGAGGACATTCCACAGCCTGCCCTGTGCATCCCACAGCAGAGGTGGCAACAGTGCACATCCATCCTGCTGCCAAGTAACCATGGACCAAGTTGTGTCTAGCCTCTGAGGCTCTAGAATGGGACTGGTGCCTGTAAAGTCAGAACCCAACTGCTCATTTGATTTGCTACAGTTGTGAACCATGCCTGTTGTCTACCCACAGCTAATTCTAGGCTTTTTTTTTTTTTAAGTACTGTGGGTTGAACCCAGGGATGCTCTACTACTGAGCTATATCCCCAGCCCTATTTATTTTATATGTTGAGACAGGGTCTTGCTAAGTTTCCCGGGTTGGCCTTGAACTTACATTTGAACAGCAAATTCTTGACTTTTAGAGTTCCTTCTGGTCCTTGAGTTTAGCTTGGGAGTCTTAGGAAAAGACATTTCAGATTGCCAGATGCCTGTTCTTATAGCACAACCCTATATGCACAGTAGACTCCATTCCCTCTTATCCTGAAGAAAGGAATGTACCTGTCTGGATTGTGTAGAACTCCTTGCCAACCATTCTCATCATGAAAACCACCAGTGGCAAGGTGTCACAGGGAACTTACATGTTGTATTAAAGCCCTTTATGTCTCAGGCAGTAAGTACAGAAAAATGTGTGTGAGAGAGGGAGAGAGGTAGTCTTCTCCTGGATCTCACCTCAGATTAGCTAGGCACCCAGGCTGGGGGTGGGTAGGTGAGGTTTGTCTGTGGTCAGGATGGCCACTGGAGAAAGCAAGATGGGGCAAGATAGAACTGGGCACAGTGATGCACACCTATAATCCCAGAGATTTGGGAGGCCGAGGCATGAGGATTCTGAGGCAAGTTCAAGACCAGCCTGGGCAACTTAGTAAGACCCTGTCTCAAAAAGGACTGGGGACATAGCTCAGTGGTAAAATGCCCCTGGGTTCAATCCCCAGTATCAAAAAATAAATAAAATAAAATAAAATAAAATAAAAGATGGGCTCAGTCCAGGGCTTGACAGAGCACCATTTTTTCCACAGTGCACCATGTTCCTGAATGATTGACACTGTGGATGGTAAGGGGGGTTCCTGAGGTTTTTCAATCTGCCTTAAGATAACCTTTTTAAAGGATATTTTTTTCAGGCTGGAGATATAACTCAGTGGTGGAGCTGCCTAGCATGTGTGAGACCCTGTGTTCAATCCCCAGTACTGAAAAAAGAAAAAAAAAACAAAAAAGTAAATGAAAAGTATATTTTTTTCTTAGGAATTCTCTTTGGTTGAGTCTTTAAAATGTTTTAGAGAAAATTCTGCTTATTTTCTGTTTTCCTGTTGAGTATTTTTAGTAAACTATAGCGGGAAGCAAAGTGGCTCTCATTTATAAAGTAATTTTGCTGATTCCACAGAGGAGCTTTATCTTCCCATCTGAGCAGTACTCAAATTCCTTCCTTCTCAAACAAACTAAGAAATACTAAGATGCTGAGGAACACTCGGCAGAGAGCTACAGGGAATGGGACTGGGTGACTTTGCCCTGCATCAGGACCAGTGGTACAGCTTGGTGACTGTGAAGGCAGCTGTGAGGTGAGCCTCTTCCCTAGTAGGCCAGATGAAAGAGCATCCCATGGACAGAGAGGAGTCCCAGAGTCCAGAAGGCTGTGTCTGCCTTCACGTGCTCGGGAGAGGAACTCTCCAGTCCACACTGCCAGTCCCTCATGTGTCTGGAATCCAGATGAGCAGCCACAACAGAATAGAGGGCTCTAAGGCTTGGAGCATCTAGTCACCTGCTTTCCAGGGAGAACCCCCTCCAGCCAAACCCCTGCACCATTCTGCCAAGACCCCAGGCCTTTCATCCATTCATCTTATTATCTGTCAGTCAGAGGAAGAAAGATAGGGAAGTGAACATGTTGCCAGGAATGTGGGGCCTTGGAGCTGCAGTAGTTCTTAAGCCTCATGAAACCAGGGATAACTTTTAAAGAAGTGTATGTCGGCTCTTTCAGCTGAGAGTGGACAAAGTAGCGGGCAGTTCCAGGGGAGACCCTCAGAAGTCTGGTCACAGTGGCAGAGTCAGCACCACGGCCAGCAGAGCGGTGAGCAGCACTCCCACCAGCAGCCCGGTCAGACTGAAGTGTTCCAGGTAAATCGAGCGAGCACCGCCTTCTCGTAGGTACCGGCGCCTTCTCTCTGCTTCCTTTCCCCCTCGGTCTCTGCCGCACCACCGCCCACCCGCTAGCCAGCGTGAGTTCTAGCCTGGCCTCGGGCTAGAGGGGGGGTTCAGGAGTAGAAGGTCCCATCCTGTCCAACCAGAAACTGCAGTGCAGTCAGGGAGGGGAAGGGGCCTTCAGCCTTTGAGCTGAGGCACACAGAAGGGGAGGCTACAATTAGAGATTCTTCCCTGCCCCTGCTGAGAGTTACCCAAAAGAGGCAATAAGCAGAAGGCTAACGGGAGCTGGCCCTGGTGCCGGGTTCATGTCTCCCCTGCCCGCTTCCCTTACCTTTGGCTGCCCTGCCTGCTCCTCACCAGCCCAGGACAAGGGACATCCCTGTCCAGGGCCTTGCCCTGGTACCAGGCTGGCCCTGGCTTAGCTCCCCTCTTGGTTAGGCTAAGGGTGCAGCCCACTGGCTAGAAGTACCTGGGATCCTTGCAGCTCTCCACTACAGTTGCCTCAGCTCTGCTTTCAGCCAGAATTGTTTTCATGGGAGGTTCTGAGTGCATTGATTCTCCCTCCACCCTCAGTGAGGGCCATCCCACCACTGATGGGACCAGAACCCAGGGACTCCCTGTAGGGCCCCAGAGCCCTGTCCTGCCATGTCCTGCCTGCAAAGCAGCACTGGGGGCAGGAACCACAGCACAGGAGGTTTCTCAAGAGTCAATGCTCCATTTACCCTCACCCTCATCCCAAGCTTCTTTCCTACCAGGTCAAGCAGCATCCTCACAGACACAGGTTTAGAGCCCAGGTATTTCTCAGGGTTCCATAGAGGCATCATGTTATTCAGCATGCAGAGGAGTGCCTAGCCCAGCCCTTCCCTTGTGTCCCCTTCCTCCTTCTTTAAGGCCCCAATGTTTGCCCATCTTACACCTCCTAGCAGAAAACAGAATTCCCTAATGGGGGTCTTCAAGGTCACACTGTTAAAAGAATTCTTGGTCAAATAAGTTTATGAAACACTGGTTAAACAAAGTTATTCAGTTTCTTTCTTACAGGGCTTATCAGAACCTTTATTATACCAGTGAGGACTGTGGATTTCTAGGAGGTAGGCAAAGTATGCCTTGTTTCCCAAACTTATTTGTCCACAGAATTCTTTTCTCATGCAGTATATTACATGAGCTTGGAATTCATAACACAATGGGACATATACCATAAGGAATTGAGACGTTGCTACTCCTCTATTCTGGGTGGGTAGTCTGAGGTTCAGAAAACTTGAAGGACTTGTTTAAGCTGAAATCTGCTACATGCAGTGAATACAGGCCACAGATCTCTCCACTCACCCTTTGGCTGCATAGCTTTTCTGTCGCATTACAATCATTTGGACTTTGCTTGGTGCCGGGCTGGGTTGCTCCCAGCAGTGGGATCCACACCGACCCTCTTTCCCTGGCTCCATATTAGATGTACAAAAGTTGTCTTTACCTGCTGGCATGGCAACTACCTGGGGAGGACAGTTTCCTAGGGTCTCAGACATTTGAGGATCCCTGCAGAGCATCTGTTGGAAGGTTGGGGAGTATTCCTAGGCTATCAGTTAGAGAGATGGCTGTGAGTGAGTGTCAGGCTGGGCTCCTGGGATGTACCCAGTCCATGGGCAAAGAACCTGACTGCCCCATGGCTTTCTTCTGTTCTCTCCTGCAGGACATGTTGCCAATGCCAGGAGATCCCACCCAGGGGACTGGAAACTATAATATCGAAGACTTTGCTGACCTGGGCATGTTCCCACCGTTTTCTGAGTAACTTCAAGCAGAGCAAGGCTCCCACTGTAGAGTGCTACCCACGCTGTGACATCAATGCCCATGTGAATGGGACCCCCCTAGCCTGGCTTGCCCTGATGCAAGACCCCCCACCAAAAGCCCCCCACCCCCACATTCCCTAGGCACATCACTCAGCTCTAATACATAGCCATGGCTTCTCAGCCACTGACCAGGGGCCCTGCTATATGTTTGGGAACTGGTTGTATTTATTGTATTTTATCTGTGTGTGCTTGGGAGGTGAGCCTATTGGGTTCTTAAATTCGATTATAAATAGTCTCTTAATAGATAATTTATACACATAAAAAGTTCAGTCAATGCCTAGAGCTAGCAGCACACCATCACACCTGCTGGGGGTGCTGAATCATGATTCTTCTTGCTTTTCATTACTGCTAGCTGGGTGAGGCTCAGGGGGTTTGGAAGAAGAGGCCAGAAGGATGCCGAGCCTTTGTTCCATGCACTGGAGCCAAGTGGCACAAGGACGCAGAGTGGACGCTCTTCAGCTCTGCTAATCTGTCTGTGTGCCCATTGTGCTGTGGGACGTATTTACTTTGTGCAGTGAGACATGAACTTTCTGTCCTAATGAATGTGTTGTGCCTCGTGTCCATCGTGTGTGGCCAGGGTGAGTGTATAGAATCCAAAGTCTGTAGTGAGCGTGAGAACTGACAAGTGACCCCCATCCCCAAGCTCAGGAGCACCCTAATGGGAGGATGCTCATCCTAGGGCCTGAAAACTGGGCAGACTGGCAGGACTCAGCAGGCTGGCCCTTCAGCAGTGTCACCAGGAACCAGAGCTGGGGACCTGCTTACTTTAATAGGTCAGTTCTTGGTCTACATGCCTGCAGCAGATCCAAGCCCCTCCTTTTAGAGGACCAGCCCTGTCCTCCTCGTGGAGGCTCATAGGAGTGCTTGCCCTTCCCACTAGGCCTGAACATGTGCTTCTAACACTGGGATATCGGTTAGAGAGATGGCTGTGAGGGTATCAGACTGGGCTCCTGGGACTCACCTACCTAGTCCATGGGCAAAGAACTTGTTTAAGCTGAAATCTACTATACACAGTGAATATAGGCCACAGATCTCTCCACTCACATGTAGCTGCCTCCAGCCCTACTCCATTGGAAGAGGGAGTTTGTCCCCATCCAGAACCTGAAGGAAGGCACACCTTTGAGGTCACAGAGTTGTACAGGTGTGGATGACGGGAGCAGGATCCTCAGGCCCCATGTCCCATGCCACATTCTTCTCAGTAACCTGGAGGAGGTTTGGGACCACCCACTGTGTGGAGAAGTGCACTATGGACCACTTTATTCCTGGCCACCTAACCTTTGTCCTCTGCTTGGCAGCAGGTACAGCAGTACCTTGGGAGGGGCATGATACAGGTCTGTGAGGCAGAAGACTCAGGCTCTGGTTCTGGTTCCAACTCTGATCCTGCCACATGTCTGCCAGGGTCCTGAATTCCTCTGGCAGTCTCAAGACAGGAATGTGATATGTCTTCTAGAAGCTTCTACCTGGATGGACCCTGAACCCAGGGTCCCTGACTTACCATTTCACTCAGATTTGAGGAGATGAGTTTAGGACTCCATCCCCTACTTTCACGTTCCTCTGCTTCCTCCCATACCCTTTTCATGGGCAAGGACTCTTCTTAGCCATCTTCATTTCCTTCTTTTCCTAGCCATCTTTTCTTTTCTCATCCCAATCAATCAGCCCACTGATACCCATGTGAGAGAAAAGCCACACAAGGCTGCAGGTGCAGGGACCCACCTTGTGGGAAGACCCTGGAGTCCCTCCAGGGTTTCCTGGGGAACCTCTCACAGGCACTTCTTAGTGGTACAATGCTCACAAACAACCTGTCCCAGCCCATGGACTCTGGCATTGGTTCTAGGCTGCCTGAGAGCAGAGTAAACCCAGAATGCAGGAAGGATCTAGGTAGGGGGAGAATTGCTCTGGTACTTTGAAGATCCTGTATTACACTACAGCCTGTCTGGCATTCAGGGAGATCCATGTGCCCTGTGTTTCTATTGAACTTCACCTGGAAAGCTCAACAGCACCCAGTAGAATACCCTTGACCAGTAACCAGCCTTGGTTTCAAGACTGATGGATTCCTGACTACAGTTTTAGCAGTGGCTCTTAACCCTTGTGTAGATGATGGTGACTGGTTCTAAGTGTAGGTGTGTGAGGAACTGGCTCCAACCCAGAGGCTTCCCTGCAGCCGGGGAAATAGGAGGTACCTGATACTCAAAGGACCCTAATAGGACCAACCCAGAACTGGTTTCCCTGTGTTCCCTGCCTGCTACCCACTCTGCCCTAACAACATCAAGCTTGCCCTGGCAGTGAGCATGATTGTCTCCAAAACAGACACAAAAATAGCTTTTGGAGCAAAGAAGTATTTCTCAATGAAGTGAAAATAGACTTTATGTGGCCTTTGGCTTGTAACTTCAGGAGTTTAGGGGTCTTATGTTTGTTTTTGCCTTCTGTTTTTCAGAGGGAAGTCAGGGAATTTTCTCAGGTGCCCACCAGAGGTGAACACCTTGGCCATGACTGTTTCTTGGCACTGAGGGGACATTGAAGAAGTAAAAGGATCCTTCCTCCTGGTGACTTTGCATCTACTTTTCTCCCTTGAACAGGAATTTAGGGGGTAGCCAACTAAGTTTTTATTCCTAGGAGGTGACTAAAAGAACAGGGGAGCATCGTGATTGAATAGAACCAACCTTCCCTTCCCAGCAGACTTACTGCTAGCCTTTCAGCTCGCTTTCCTTACCTAAGCAAGCAGTAGGTTTTCCAGAGAAGTGGGCCATGCAGTGGCTTTTTAAGCTGCTTCAAGGGCACAAATGCAGCCATACTGAGGCTCCACCAAGACTGCACTTGTGGGAGTGGCCAAGAATGGTTCTAGAATATTCTGCCTGTGTGTCACTCCTTCCTAGCTTTGCTTTTAGTGTTGGTTTCAGGGAGTGAGAGAGCCATTACAGCCACCTTCTCTACGTTCCAACACATCCTTCTTTTTTTTCAGGAATAGTAAGTATTGCAAATAGCAGGGGCAGAGAGATTATGAAAATTAATGGAACTTACACCAGGGAACTTAAATGTTCTGTGTCAATGAAGCAACTGTGTGTTCCCCAGATTAGTCAGGCTTGTAGATATTAGTGCTCCTAGTCAGTCAGTTTAGCCAAGAGATGAGGCAGGCCCCAGGAACATTAGTTGCTCTCCCTGCCTGCAGTGCTTCGGGCAGCTGATGAGCTCTGTGAGAACAGAGATCATTTACCTGTCTGGGCTACCTGCTCCTTAACAGTCGTGACCTGTCCCATAAACAAGAGCAAGTCAGTTACCCAACAGCTCTAGCAGTAACAAGTCAGACTAGAAACGCCCTTAGCATTACCAGAGAGGTGTTTGGTCATTACACTGCTGTGTCCTAACTTACCAGGGATCCATGCTCCCCGATGGCTAGTGAATCCTGTGCACTGAGGAGCTATGAGCCACCTTTCTGTTCACCTCCTCCTCCTTCACTGCCTGGACCCTGGGCAGCTTGAAGAGTCTCACTTGAGGGTGCAGGCACATTTTCACATGTAGGTGTGTGCCTGGGTCTTGTGGCCAGAGCTGGTTTTATGGCCAAACAACCAGCCAAAGTCTGTGGGACACTGACAAACAAAACGGGGTTTTTAAGATTGTGTGGGAGAATGGGCAGCTCAGCTCACTTCTAACAATCTGTTTCCTTAAAAAAGAAAGATTCTACAAGCAGGCTTTAATGGACATTAAGCACTTAATCATCTCTCCTTTAACCTTTCTTCTTATGGATGTGAACTGTGCTGTGGATAAATCATTTGTATTTCTTGAATGTTCTCTATGACTAACAGTTATTAAGTCAGTTATGTATATGTATAACTAATGTAATTGCCTTTTAAATTTTCATTACAATAAAAATGACTTTGCTCTGAACAACCCATGGCCCAGGCCAGCTTTGCATTGAACTTCTCACAGAACCCGCCCCTTGGAGTTCAGGGATGTCTTGCAGCACACCTCTTCCTTGGGGCTGTATTGTCATGGTCATTCAACTGTGTGCAGTACACGTATGTTAAAGAGCCACCCTTTGAGGGGTCTAGCTACATAGGATAAAAAGGGAAACTGACAATTTTTGAGCTTCTGAATCTCTCAAATCTTTGCAAATGTTCTTTGTTTAATCAGTACATACTTATGATATGTGGTTACCATTCCTGGTTTGTAGAAAACTAAGACTCAGAGAAGAACACATAGGAAGGAAACGATAGAACAAGGATTTGATCTTATGCCTTACCCCAGAACCCTGAGTGTGTGTTCCTCTTCAGATACTTACTTTAAGTCTTCACGAAGTTGTTAGTATTTTAATATACTCAAACCCCTAATACATACTTAAAACTCTAGTTTTTCTCTGCTAATTTTACAAAATGGCAAACTAAAATCACTTGAATACTTTTCTGTCAAACACCTAGTATTTCTAATTTTTTTTCTTACAGCTTTTTCAGCCTGGTGGTGACACAACATAAATTGCACATATTTAAAATGTGCACAGGAGGCAGTTTTGTGACCTTGAACTGAATAAATTCTTAGAGGCTACACCAAACAGTTTCTTATAAAGCTAAGCATCCACTCATGACCTAGCTTTTCTGTAGCTAATTACTAGGAAAATATATTTATAAAATCAGATCAGAAAAGGATTTTTTCCCTTTTTTTTTTTTTTTGGTTCAGGGGATTGAACACCAGGGTGCTTAACCACTGAGCCACATTCTCAGCCCTCTTTTATTTTTGAGACAGGGTCTCACTAAGTTGCTTATGATCTCACTGAGTTGCTGAGGCTGGCATATAACTTGCAGTCCTCCTGCCTCAGCCTCCTAATTTGCTGAGATTACAGGCGTGTGACCATGCCCAGCTCGGGAAGGACTTCTTAAACCAGGCACAGAGACAACCATGAAGTAAAATATTGATAAGCTTGAACTCAATTTAAAAAATAAAAAGGGACTGATGGTGATGGTGCACCCCTGTAATCCCAGCTGCTTGAGAGTCTGAGGCAGGAAGATCCCAAGATCAAGGCCAGCCTCATCAAGTTAGCAAGACCATGCCTCAAAATAAAAAATGGATTTGGAATGTAGCTCAGTAGTAGAGTACCCCTGGGCTCAATCCCCAGTTCTATCCCTCCCCCCAAAAAAAACTGGTCTCAAAAAGTGTAAAAGAAAGTCATTTAACTAGTAGAAAACTTGTAATTTATAGACCCAACTGCAGTATTCAGAATGTATGGATTCCTAAAAATTTAAAAATATAGCAAAATAGATAAATGATCAAAGTGTTTGAATTGCCAATTCATAGAAACCCAAGAATAGACATTAAATCTATTAGAAAAGACTGAATTTCACTGGTAATTAAGGGAAATGCAAAATTAAAATGAGAGCTGCCTGTGCCCCTGAGATCAATTCAGTCTGCACACAGGATGGGCAGGGCTTGGGAAGCAGGTGCTGTCTTCCCCAGCTGGTGGGAAACAGACAACTGCTCTGCAGCACATGTGGCAACATCCAGGGATGCCAAAGCCATACAATCCCTGTGTAGCAATTCCAACTCCAAGTGTCTATTCTAGGAAACGTCCTACATATACACAAGGAGACAGATAAAAAGATAGTCCTTGCTCTTGGTAATAGTTGGTAATAGTGAAAAAGCCAGAACACTATCTTTGTTTTAGTAGAGAAATGAATTAACTGGAATTTAGTCACCCAAAGTAATCTAGTGGAGCATTTAAATGACCTTGTTGCAGCATGCAAAAATTTTTTAAAATATTGCACTTGAGTTTAAAATGCCATGCATATTTTTGTACCCCAAAGCACTAATGTATTTTTTTCTCTAAGTTAATAGATATGTACTAAAAGAATGGCAAAAAAATCATTGGTGGATACATGCTACTGAAGAATGGTTATCCTTAGAAAGAAGAGATAACTTGGATGGCTGAATTCCTTTAAACACATTAAGAAAGGGGTGGGGAAAGGGGGTATTGGTTGAAAATACAGGGAATTCAAGAAGTATTGAAGTGATCATAACAAAATGTTAAATAGCTGCTTCAGCTCAGTGATGAGCATATGAGAGCCTGTTATATTTTTCTCAAAGTTGCTATTTAATGGAAATATTCAATAATTATATGTAAATCAGAAAGCAGATACTGAAACTCACAGAGAAGTGCAAGATACAGTAACAGTGACATGAAATTTCTCACCCCCAATGGTTTGATAAAAATGAAAATGCATATGAAGGGACTATTTTTGCTTATGTTTTGGTAAAAAGTGTAAATTTTTATAACTGATTTCAAGAGTGATGTGGCAATATCTACTCAGTTAAATAAAACCATATCATTGGGTCAACTATCATTTCTAGAGATTCTCTCAGTGAAACATATGGTAAAGAATGTTTATTATCAAAAAAAAAGAATGTTTATTGTCAAAGTTTGTAGTGGGGGAAATTGTAAATTAAAAAAAAGGATAAAAGATTAGAGAATACCACTATCATCATTTACTTGAGTAATAAACAAAAGCAATAATCAAAACAGTAATCTATTTAAATAAAACATGATAGTACATTATGTAGGTTCATTTGTGAGATTGTTGGTTGTGTATGTGCATACACATGTACATATAGAAAATGTATAAAATATTCACATTAGGTTTTGTTTAGAGGGGGAAATTTCACAAACTGAGAGAGTAAGCAAAAATGAAAATAAACATAAATATAAAAACATTACATTTATATAAAATTATATGGGCTCGTTTATATGCATAAAAGATGTAGGAAAATATTTTCCTGGTAGTCTCCACATCTGAGATGAATTTCCTTCCGTCCTTGTAACTTTTAATACAACTTATTTCCAGAAGGATATATATTACCTGTAAAATCATAAAAAGTAATAAAAAGCAAATTTCCTGCAGAGTAAGAGGAAAATAAATAAATGATTAGTCACTGTACATCAAAATGCCACCATTATTTTTGTTTTATTTATTTGTTTATTTATTTTGGTACAGGGGATTGAACCCATGGGTGCTTAACCACTGAACAACATCTCCAACCCTTTTTATATTTTTATTTTGAGACAAGATCTCACCAAGTTGCTCAGGGCTTCCTGAGCCTCAAGGATTACAAGTATGCACCACCATGCCAAGCTCAGTCATTATTTTTAAAGTGGAGAATATAGAATAACACAAAGAATAAAAATATTGTATCCCAATTCATTCTTACGAGGGAGATGAGGAATCAAGTAGTGGAGTGAGGGAATTGCTTTCATTGCTCAGAATTCAGAGGGGGGATAAAGCAGCTCTCATGGTGCTAATTACACTTCTTCATTCTCTCCCACCCCTCCTGAGAGTGGTGAGAGAGTTTCTCATCTCTGAGAAAAGTAATACCTTCCTGTTACCATGTGGAAGCAGGAGACTGGTGGGATTACTTCTGCATATCTTCTTAAACATGTCTGGTCATTAAACACCCATGTGGTACCTATCACCTTCTGCTTCGCTTTAGCTGGTTCTCCGGGATTGGGCAGATTTGGCTATTGGGTGGGGAGTCCTACCACCTTCTGTACACAGTGCTGAAGTTGAAGTGACATAAGGAAATCCAGCCTCCTGGACCATAAGGAGTGTCCCACCACTAGAAGAGACAGGCAAACTGAGTGCGACTTTTTTTAGCATGTGCTAAAGTTTTAGGTAGAGGGCACCCATCCTGTGCTGACAGGAAGGAGGGAAGAAGGAATCCAGGAAGGGATGAGCAGCTCATGAGGTTGTGATTAGGTTAAGTACCTAATCACAACCTCATGATGGTCCCAGATGGGGTCCATTACAATGAACTCTACCCACTGGGCTCACAGCTTGTTGCCTCAGCTTTGCAGAAGTCACTTAATAGGGTCCCATCTCTTAAGTTCAAGACCATTATAAATCATGAGACCCATTCAACCTCTCAGCAGGACACAAGAGTAAAATGCCTGGAACGCAGTCTGCCTCTGGTTCTACAGCCATAGCCTCCCAACCCGTAATTCTTTCCACACACTTAGAATCAAATACAATGCCAGAAATAAAGCAACGTGGCCTGATGCTGAAAAGGCAGAGAGAACGCTCCACCACAGTGATTTATCAGCTTGTGAGCAATCTCTCACTCACATGTCACTGAAAGTTCCATCCTTATCCCCAATGCCAAATCCAATACTGAGGACACAGTTTTGTGGAAAAGGTGAAAAGAAGTTTTACTGCTTTGCTAGCAAAGGAGAAACAGGGGACTTCTGTCCCAGAGGCTGTGATTCTGCCCATGAGCAGAAGTGGGGTATGGCGGGTATTTAAGAGGTGATTCAAGGCTACATTCCATGTATTCTGCCCAGAGTTGTGATTCACATGTTAAATTTGGGAGATAGTCATTGCTTAGATCTTCTGGTGCTATCTCCAAGTCCAGATTACTTCGTTCATGTGGCTGATGTGTGCTCAAGGATAGATAACTCTGCCTAGGTTGCCCATTTCCCTGAGATTAGGAAGGTAGGAGGGAGAGAAAAAAGAGAAACATGTCCATTTTAGGTGGTTTTTTAGTTTGTTTTGTTTTGGCTTTTGGGTTTTTGGTTTTTTTGCAGTGCTGGGGATTAAACCCAGGGGCTTGTTTGACAGGCAAGCAGTCTACCAACTGAGCTATATCCCCAGCCCAACATGTCCACTTTAAAAATAAGTCGCAGAGGCAGAGCAGCAATGGCTACATGCAAAGCATAAAGTGGACCACTATTATAAATAGGCTTCTTGAGCTGAGAAAATGAAAATGTCTATCATTTTTCTCATGGACTCTCCACACCCTCAAATGGTGCCATATTCCCATTATAGCCATGTTTGGGTTTAAATCAGATCTTCTGAGAGATGTGGTTGCAGGGTTCCCTGTGGAAGAACTCACAAAGCTACCAACTTGGTGAGGAGCCAGAATCCCAAGTGCTAAGAAGATACCAGATAGGGTGGAGTTATCCTAGGTTCACTCTCCATAGGCAGAATGAGGTGTCAATTTGAGACATGGAAGGCCCTCTTCTTACATAAGGAAGGGAGAAAGACTTCTGTCCAGGCATGAGTGATAACGGGGACTGGGCTAACTCTTCAGGAAGTAGTCCAGAAGCAGAAGAAAATGATTCAGGTTTTGGTGCTGAGTAAATTTTTAGTGAAGACCACCTCAGATTTTCAGTCCATGGGTTTATGGGCAGCATATAGCATAGTACATGGCACTAGACCGAGGATCTTGAAATGACCATCTTAAATTCATTTTACCCCAGGCCATTATTCCTCTGTTGTCCATGTTTACAGTGAGTTCACAATGACTGGTGGCAGCCTGAGAGAGGTTTCTGGATAGGATTCAAACCCTAACTCTGTGCTGGCTATGCACAAGCAAACCTGTATTTTTATTCCTGTCTCTTTCAAGGAATATAATAAGGAAGCAGATGGTCGGGATGGAGGCAATTGGCATTTGGTGATGAAAGCAGGCTGAACTCAAGAGGGCAGGCTAGGGGGTAAAGAGAGAGGACCAGGGTCAGAAAAATGTGGGACACAGAGACTCAGCTCTGGAGTTCTGGAGCTTTACCCTTGGAGAAACTATCCAAACAACTATTTTTCCTCTTAAGTTTGTGGTGTAATGGAGCATGAGGTTGTGCAAGGAGGAGGCAGAGAGGAGTGACCTTCATCTAAACTCAATCCTCACATTCAAAAAGAATTCCCAAAGAGTGATAGGGAAAAGTTGAAAAGTAATGGGTAAAGAGGCAATTCCTGCCTCCTGAGAAGACATAAGACTGCAGCATGAGGCCTGAGGCCATTGACGGAGAGATGGCATGTCCCAGGCAGATGGCCTGAAGATAAACAGGAAATGGAAGGGAAGTGGAAGTTCAGGCTGTGTGACTGGGGCCAAAATGGAAATGCTGGCCCTGGGTGTATCTGGGGCCCAAGGATCCTGTAGACAGCACAGATCCCGGACCCAAGGCTCATTGTGATGTTTGACATTGATGAGGAGGTTAGGGATGCAGAGAGGGTTGAGAGAGCACAGTCCTACTGAGCAAACCACAGAGGTCCCATGCCTCTGGCTCTCCTGTGAGAGGAACATATCAGCCCTTAGGCCACTTTCATACATGCCAGCTCTCTGTTTGCTTTTGCTCTCAGGCACCAGAATCTAAGTCTCTTCATCAAAGAACTTTCCTCAGGCTACAGAATCCCACTTTGCCAAAGCACACAGAGTCAGGGTGCCTAGATTATTACAACCCACAAGAGTAGTTCCTTGCCAATGACTCAAGAGTACAGGGGTCTTAATTAACATCCCCACTTCCTGATGAGGGCATCTGTAAGTTGTCACTTATGTTTTCTCCCGGTGGGATTGAGATAGGGTTACGCTCTGTGGTTACTTGTTTGATAGTGTTGATAATGCATGACAAAGTCATGCTTAGTCCTCGTGCTATTCAGTCCCACTTCGTGGAGTGGGGTGTCCCTGGAGCCCTCCTCAGGATTGTGGCCAGCTATCCTGAGCTTCCACTGAGTTTTGCATCTTCTGCAGAATTGTGGGATGGACATGGTGACAGTTGGAAGTGTCATCTCAACTTTTCCTGGAAACTTTCTCACTAAATCACTTTCACATACACATTTTTTTCTTAGATAATACTTCTGAAGAATCCAACCTCAGACAATACTTTTGAAACAAAAAGATTTCTATGTAATTTATTCTATGAAAAAGAAGAAGGAGAAGGAGAAGAAGAAGGGGGATTTTTAAAAAAACTATGAATACGAAGAATTTAATCTTTACTTTTCAATAAAAATAAGTGAATATTTTCACAATATTTGGTACTGTAGATGTGAGAAGGACTTTGCTCTTATAGATAACTATTTTTCCCAAAACTTGGGAAGGCAACCTATCCTTGTTTACCTGGGACTTTCCTAGTTTTTACAGTGAAAGTCCCACATTCCAGGAAAGGCCGTCAGTCCCAGGAAAAGTAGGACATTTGGTCATTGTTCTGGGACCCCACAACTCTATTGCCAGGGAAGGCAAAGCCCTGGCAAGGAAGGAGGAAGTGGACAGGATTTTGCAAGACCACAGAGCTGGCGTGAGTTTCAGTGATAACTGAGCCCACATTCTCAGATGAAGAAAAGGGGTCCAGAATTTTCAAAGAATTTCATTTCATTTCCCAGAAGCCTTAGCAAGAGAAGAAAGGTTCACTCAGCAGGAAAGACCAACAAGGCCAAGTACCAGACCCACAAAGACCCCAAACAAAGCTGAGGAGTTCTCCACTTTAGATTCAACTCCCCAGACATTTGGAGAGTGACCCTTCCACCCTGACCCTGCGAAACATGACTAAGTCAAAGTGCATGTTCTGCCCAACTCCACACCATAATAAGTGTGGCACCTGAATGCAAACTCAGCCGGAAGAAAATCCTGAGTCCTTGAAGCTGGGCCTTTTGAAGGGAACAACATAGCTTCTCCCCTGAGGAAAGCCAACACAAGATCCCTGGTGGTCTCACCAGACCCTCTGAGGTCCCTGAGGACGAGGGAGTGACCAAGGCCCTGAGCTCATCCCTGTGGAAGAGAAGGAAGAGGCTCCAGTCAGAGACCCTGGAGTGGCCACATGACCCCGCGGCCATGTCAGAGTAAGCGCAGGGAGTTAGTTTCCTCAGCCAGCCTAAATTGCCACAAACCTGTTGGCTTAAAACAACAGAAATGTACTCACGGTTCTGGAGACCAGAAGTCTGAAGTCAAGGAGTTGGAGTTGGCAGGGTTCGTTCCTTCTGGTGGCTCTGAGGGGGACACTGTTCCATGCCTCTTCCATGGTCAGTGACTGCCAGCCATCCTTGGCAACCCTTGATTTGTAGTTGCCTACCACCAGCCTCTGTCTGTCTTCACATATGGTTTTTTTTTTCATGTGCCCTTCTTCCCTGCATCTGTCTTAAGTCTTTCCCTCTTTTCTCTCAGAATATCAACCATTACTTATGGTCCACCCTTAATCTAGGGTGATCTCAAGATCCTTGTTGACATGTAATTAAGATCCTATTTCTAAATAAGGTCACACAGGTATCAGAGTTTAGGATGCGAACATGTTTGGGGGGAAATATGTCCAACCCTGGTGAGTGGAGGGAGAGTTCCAGTTCAGATGCTCTGTTTCAGAAGTGTGGAGGCCCAAACGGAATACCCAGAGACCAAGGAACCACTAAAAACATCCTTGCTAAGAAGGAGAGGCCACAGACCAGCACATGTCCATCTCTGATTGAAGCACTTGGATACTTGGGTGAACAGAGGACACAAATCAGTAGACCTGGTAGAGATGACAAGCAGCTGGTCATCTTGATGCCAAAGAGTGAGGAGACTGAGGACACTAATCCAGTGACTCTGAAACCTCAAAGAACAGTATGAAAGAGGGACAATGGAATACTCTTCAACTGTTAAGAGGATAAAATCCTGTCATTTGCAACAACATGGATGGAACTGGAGGTCATTGTGTGAAATGAAATAAGCCAGGCACAAAAAGACAAGTACTGCATGATCTCACTCATATGTGGAATCTAAGGAAGATCTTGTTACCAATTTCTGACCCAAACTGGGTCCTTCTTCTCTCTCAGAATCGCAGAACTAATAAACAAAACCAAGTTCCAATTCAGCAATTAAAGAGAGAAGGTTTATTCTTCACCAGAAAAATAGAAGCAGAGAGATGGGGCTCACAAATCAGTTTCTTGACTTGGGAACAGGGAAGTTATAGAAGTAGGGTAAAAGTCAGGAGGGGGAGGAGCAGGCTAATAAAGGACTATCCATGTCTTTTCTGGAATTGGTGGAGATTTTCTGCAAATTTAGGCACCACCTCTTTCTGTTCCTTTGACGTTCTTTCCAGTTATCCTTAACTGTGATTGTGCTGGGGCGTGTCGTTCAGCATGCAGATGGATTATAATGAATTCAGAGATTGCCTGGCAGTCACTCTGGCAGCCATCTTAGATCAACTGGTTCTATCCAGCCCATCCGAGGAGGGACATCTCCACTACAGGCATCCTGTCCTCAAAGATAAGCAAAGTTAAAGTGAGTAGTGATTTGTCTATAGATCACTTAGTACACTGTGTAACAATTTCATCTAAGTAGAGAGCAGAACAGTGGTTACCAATGGTTGGAAGGGGAGGGGGCATATCCATTAGTAGGTACAAAATTAGAAGGAATAAGTTCTGCTACTCTAGTGCACAGTAGGGTGACTCTGGTTTATAATAATTGTATTGAATATTTCAAAATAGAAGAGAGGATTTTGAATGTTCTCATTACAAAGCGATGATAAATTATGAAGAGATGAATGTGCCAAATATCCTAATTTTATGATTTCACAACATATACATGTGCTGAAATATCACACTGTATCCCATGTATATGTACAATTATTATATGTCAATTAAAAACATCAAAAAACAACATAATGAAAATGTTCATAACAGCACTTCATGGATTGGTACAGCCCTATTAATGGAATATTACTTACTCAGCAATTAAGAAGAATAAATTATTAATTCACATACAACCTGGAAGAAAGTATCTTGAAACCCTATCTCTTGATTTCGTTAATGTAATGTTTGTGGAATTACATAATTATAGAGATGGAGAATGGATTAGTGGACCAGGGAGAGAGGGATAGACGTGGCCATGCAGGGGCTACAGGAGAGAGTTCCACCGTGATGTTGCAGGCGAATGTTCTTATTGGTGATAATTCTGCAAGACAAAACATGGTAAAATTGCATAGAGCTGCTCATGTGTGCACACACATACGAGTGCATGCAGAACTGGTGAAATCTGAATAAATTCTAGTGGCTTGCACCACTATTTATTGGTTTCAATTTTATCCTGTCTCAGTGTGAACAGGAGGGTGAGGTAGAGGAGAGAAGGGTACATAAGACCTCCCTGTACATTTCTTTGAAACTTCCTGTGAATCTATCATTATTTCAAAATGTTTTTTTAAGTGAGGCTTCAGTGTAATATAAAAGCAGTTTATTTATAAATTACAAAATGTTTTTCCAGTTCTCTCTTTCTGCCCTCCGTATCCTCTGACCATGTTCATGTGAACTAACTCCCAATATTCAAGGGAATCATTTTTTTTTTCCCTTGGTACCAGGGATTAAATCCTGGGTCACTTAACCACTGAGCCACATCCCCTGCTTTTTTTGTATTTTATTTAGAGACAGGGTCTCACTGAGTTGCTTAGGGCCTCAGTAAGTTGCTGAGGCTGTCTTTGAATTCATGATCCTCCTGCCTCAGTCTCCCAAGCCACTGGGATTACAGGCATGTGCCAACACACCCAGCAGGAACCATAATTTCTTAACAGATGTATATTAAATAAGTGGCATCAACAAAGTCAAGTGACACAGCAACCAAGTAATATCTGATCTGGAAGGTGTTCACTGCCTTTGGAGGTTAAGAGTCTCTGGGGACCTGACAAGTCCAGTCCAGGGATGAGGCAGATGTAGAAGCCAGGTGCCTTTTAGGTGAGGACCAACCCCCTGAAGAAGATTCAGATGAGAGCACACACATCGGGAAATAGCTGCAGCTGGACTGCCAGACCTAATCACAAGGTGAGACTGGGTTCCAGAAACAAGGTACAACAAGAGGAATGAGCAGCAAGCTGACCCAATGGCTGCAAAAGCTGGACAGGGTAAAATACACCCAATCTGCTGAACACCACGGCCTAACCTAGCTGACGGCATACGTGCTTAGAACACTTGCACTAGTCTATAGTTGGGTAACACAAAGCCTATTTTATTTATTTTTTCATTTTCTTTTTTTTTGGACCCAGGGATTGAACTCAGGGACACTCAGCCATTGAGCCACATCCCCAGCCCTATTTTATATTTTTATTGAGACAGGGTCTCACTGAGTTGCTAAGGGCCTCGCTAAGTTGCTGAGGCTGGCTTTGAACTCACGATTCTCCTGACTCAGCCTCCCAAGTCCCTTGGATTACAGGCATGCGCCACCACGTCCAGCTTATTTATTTTTTAAACTAAGTCAGATTTTTATATTTTTCCATGGACCATATAATTTAATACTAAAAAATAAAAATAAGAATTGAACGAAAGGAAAAGGTGGATATAAAGAGGAACCAGTGGGCAAGAGGTCTTCAAAGCTGCAGGACAGAAGACACTGGGAACTACAGGGGCCCAGGACTCAGGAGATGCTGGTTCAGCTCATAGGTGACCCACTCCTGGCCCCGGATGTTCCCAAGAGGAGGCTGTGAGTACCCAGGGAAGGTGGTTAGCAGGATAGAGGAAAACTCAAAGAGGTTCGGGGTACTTTGTTGTCCCCACCTCTGGCCAAACACCTCTCTCCATAACCTAGGTCTTCCATCTCACAGACAATGGAAAATAAAAGAGAGGAGAGGGCTAAGCCCCAACAGATAGGTTAAGGAGGGTGTATGGCAGGGAAAGATGGCCACTGCTCCAGCCGTTTGGTATGTGGAGATAGATGACAGTCATACTTCAGCACTGAGCAAATGGTGTGAAATAGGATGGTGGGAATTGTACCTATCCCTCTATGGCCTTTAACCCCCTGGGGCGGAGAGGCTGGTACCTAATGTTTTCTCAGCTGAGGAAGCCCACCCTGGTCCCAAGGTTCCTAACAGGTGTGCTCCAAATTCAGTTGTGCTCCAACTTGGCTTCTGCTGTGGGTGGGCATCTCTATGATCCCTCTCCCAGCCTCATTCCCAGTCCCTTTCCCTATCTCAATCATGGTTCCCCGTCCCTCTCCCTGTCCTCTCTCTCCTTGCCCCCACATTTCTCCCTCTCCAGCTGTCGATTCCATTCCTGCTCACCTTCCTCCTCCAGCTTCTTCTGCTCTTCTTGCTCTTGTTCCTTTCACCCTTCTTCAGTTCCTGGCGGGATCAGTCTGCTCTGTCTTCTTCTGAACGATCTGGCTGTCAGTGGGAGCCAATAGATGCGGGGAGCAGCCTTAGTCTTACGGAAAAGATCGCCCAGCAGCTTGGCAGGTGACTCCTCCTGGGCTTGCTTTCTTTTCACTCTTCTTCTCTTTAGACTTTTCATGTTCCTTGCGGTGGTGGGGCGGTTACAGGATGGTGATTGGAACTGGGACCTTCTCAGACTTTATCCTGATCTCACTTAGGCTCTGATAGTTCGCTCTTGTGGCTCCATTTCGTGTTTCAGCTCTGCCCACTGCTCCTTCACTGCCCGCTCCTGCTCCCCTGCCCTGTGGGTGGGTGCTGTGGTGGCTGGACTGGGGGTGGGGCCAGGGGTGCTGAGGCCGGAGCACCCCCTGTTCCTTAGTCTTAATTTCAGAGGGAAGGTCCACCAAGAGGGCCTGTAGAAGTCCAGTTTACCTTGCTCAGCATAGTCAGCACAAAGGAATTTGAGGTTGAACTGGAGCCATTTGTATGTCATTCTTGTGCAAGGGCCATGCTAATTTTCTCTGTATCGTTCCAATTTTAGTATACATGTTGAGGTAGCAAACAGCCTATTTTATAATAAAGTGCTGAATATCATTTATTGAATAAAAAAAGTGCTGAGTATCATTTATTGAATACTGCCCTGAAAGTGAACAACAGAGTCGTTTTTTCAGTGCTTGCCATTAATGTGTGGCTAGTATATATTACAGTATGGTCTCTATGCAACACATGTTGCTTTTGCAGCATTGTCAATTCAAAAACTTGTAAGCAAGCTATGGTAAGTTGAGGACCATCCATACAATGGTAGTTGAATAAATCTCTAAGGATCCTTATTCAGAGGTTTACACAAGCAGGACTGAGTCTCAGAGAATGAGTCTGTGGCGTTGAACAACTGTCTGGAGAATAAAGGACGGGCCTGTGTGCACTGTCCTTTCTGCACTAAGTCGTCATCATTGACCTCAGTGATGTAGCATTGGTCCTGTAAGATTCGGAAAAGATCATTCCGGGTTTCTGACTTTTGTTAAGTACTAGATCATAAGTCACACAGACCTGCAGTTATATGCATTGACCCCTCGTCCAGACCTAGGAATTTATTATATAAAAATTAATAGAAAGAGGGCTGTAAAGCACTTGCGTAGTGTAGGTGAGGACCTGGGCTCAAACCCTAGAACTACCAAAAAAATTAAAACAAAAATCAGTAGAAGGAAAGACAAAACCCACAAAAATTTCCTTATTTCAGTTTTACTTACATGACCAGAGAATATTTAATATTAAAATATGGATGTTATATAACTTTTTTCCTATCTTTTGCTACCCACCCTCTACTCAGGCAACAGGAATAGCCTCTGTATATCCTACACCAAGGGAGAGTAGAAAGAGACTAAGGCAAAGAAATTGTTGAAAATATTAAGTGGATTATAGCCATGTGCTGCATTGTGCCTTTTCATTGGTCCCTAAGATTGTAACATGGCTGAAAATTTCCTATTGCCTAGTGTTGTCATATTGTCCCAACCTCATGGTGTAACACATTATTCACAGCCATGGTGATGCTGGTGTAAACAAACCCACTGCACTGTCATTTGTATAAACATATGGCACATAAAATCACATGCAGTACATGATACCTAATAATGATAATAAAGGTTACTAGTCTATGTATTTTCTGAAATACATATATATACTTATATATATATATTTTTTAATACTGGGGATTGAACCCAGGGGCACTCCACCACTGAGCCACATCCCCAGCCCTATTTTGTATTTTATTTAGAGACAGGGTCTCACTGAGTTGCTTAGAGCCTCACTAAGTTGCTGAGGCCGGCTTTGAACTCACAATCCTCCTGCCTCAGCCTCCCAAGTGCTGGGATTACAGACATGCGCCCCTGCGCCCGGCTTCTGTACTATATTTTTTGTCATTATTTTAGAGTGGACTTCTACTTATTTAAGAAAAAGTGTAGTATACAACAGTATGCCCTGGCATGTCGGCAGCAGCCTTCGACATCTCCTGTTAACTTCCTCTCCTGATTGAATCAAAAGAATACACCAGTGGTCCACACCATCTAGGTTTGTGTAAGTGATCCTACATTGTTCATGCATGATAAAATCAGCTAATGATGCACTTCCCTGATGGCATCTCGGTCACTAATTGATATGTAGCAATTTAAAAACAGGGAAAAAAAAGCCAGGTACAGTTATACATGCTTATAATCTCAGCTACTTGGGAGGCTGGGGCACAAGAATCACAGTTCAAGGTCAGCCTCAGCAACTTAGCAAGATTCTGTATCAAAACTATTTTTAAAAGGGCCAAAGATGTAGGTCAATGGTAGAGCACCCCGGGGTTCAATCCCCAATACCAGAGGTCCACAGAGGGGAAGAAAAGAAGGAAGAAGGAAGGAAGGATGGAAGGAAGGACGAAGGAGGGAGGGAGGGAGGGAGGAAGGGAGGGGAAAAGAAAAAGGAAAAGAAAAAAGGAAATATATTGCAAAATCCAGCCTCTATTGAAAGTTTAAAGAATTGCCCTGGCATTCTAAACTCTAAACTTCAAAACTAAAAAGCCAAACTTGGAGGACTAAGAGGAGTTTTCACTTTCACTGAATAAGAAGGACTTCATGGGTCAGTTTGCACCCAGAGGGGTGAGAGTGAGTAGCAGACAGGAAGAGATTCAGAACAGGTGAGACTGGGTGGTGGATGCTAGTGGTACCTCATGGAATATTATCCATGGCAAAGTGATAGAGTTCATCCCAAAATATTTGTGGGTATCCCTAACACTGGGGCTGCACCTCTAAGGCAGCTTTTCTAAGGCACAGAAAAGTGTCTATTGCTTGGCTTGGTACACTGAAACAGATTTTCTCAAAGCAAGAAAACAAACTGAAGGAATGTCTGGTAGTTAGCTCAGTGTGGGGAAGAATACATGGCAACCCCCTGATTAAAATATCCTGTTTTTCCTAGAGACACATCCTGGGGTTCACATGTCCCTTCTAAGAAATTCCAGAAACCAAGTGCTCCCTCATTCTCAGTTCGCATTTCCCTCCTGCTTCCTGGCAGCTGAGCAATTTAAATTCCCTTTGTTTTACCTCAGCTATTTTCACACATCTTTTTCAGAGAGATCCCTTTTCTATGGTTTTTATTGGTGCATTGTGATTATACTTAACAGTGGGATTCATTATGACAAGTGCATACATAGACATATTTTGATCCATTTCATTTCCTAGTACCTCCCTTTTCTCTCCCCTCCTCACTGTCCCTAACCCCCTTCCTTTATTCTTTTGGTCTCACTTTTGTTTTCATGAGATGCCTGTCTTGTTCCTTTTTCTCTCTAGTTTCTGCATATGAGAGAAAACATTCCACCTTTGATTTTCTGAGTTTGGTTTATTTCACTTAGTATGAAGGTCTCCATTTCCATCCATTTACCAGCAAATGCTATAATTTTATTCTTCTTTATGTCTAACATTCTATTGTGTATATATCACATTTCCTTTATCCATTCATCTGTTGATGGACAGACACCTAGGCTGTTTCCATAACTTGGGTATTATGAATTGCCCTGCTATAAACGTGGATATGCATGTATTGCTATAGTGTGCTGATTTTAGTTCTTTTGGATAAATACTAAAGAGTGGGATAGCTGGTCTTTAATAGCTGCCAAACATTTCTTATGCTGCTGCTGTTATCACAGCTATTAAGAATACACAGTCAGCCGAGCGAAGTGGTACACGCCTGTAATCCCAGCACTTGAGAGGCTGAGGCAGGAGGATCGCGAGTTCAAAGTCAGCCTCAGCAACTTAGCGAGGCCCTGAGCAACTCAGTGAGACCCTGTCTCTAAATAAAATACAAAATAGGGCTGGGGATGTGGCTCAGTGGTTGAGTGCCCCTGGGTTCAATCCCCAGTACCAAAAATAAAAAAATCCCCAGTACCAAAATAAGATAAAATAAAAAAGAATACACAGTCAAATATCTTCTGTGTGCAAGTGTTCTGTGGCTGAACCCAACTTAGTCCCACAGAAGGTAGAGAACTTTTGCTCTTTCACTCAATTTCTGTCGTAAAAGTTAGCATCCTTGGCTGGGTGTGGTGGTACACTCTTTAAGTCCAGCAACTAAAGAGGCTGAGGCAGGAGGATCACAAGTTCCAGGCCAACCTCAGCAATTTAGCAAGACCCTGTCTCAAAATAAATAAAATAAAAAAGGATTGGGGATGTGACTCAGTGGTAGAACACTCCTGAGTTTAATGCTCAGCAAATACATAAATAATAAATAAATTTTTAGTATCTTTTGAGTTGATAGTCAATTCTCCGCAGGTTGCTTCCCATCTTCCCCAAGGGAGTCTAATTTCCAGAGGGCCAAAGGGTTTTCTTTTGACAACAGGGTTTTCTAATTTGTGTCATCTTTTGCACTCACCAGCTTGAGAGAGTGCTTAACTATGAGTATGTGTTTGTATATGTGTGAGCATGTGTATATATTTATATGAGAAAATGTGTGAGGATGAGCATATGTATGTGTGTGAGAGAGTGTGTGTTAATGTGTTTTTGTTTGTGTAAGAGAGAAAGCACGTGAAAGAACATCCACGTGTATGTGCATGTGCGTGTGTGGTAGGTAGGTTGCTCACCTGGCTTCCTGTTGGCCCCTGTCTCTGACAGACAGCCCAGCAAGTGAGCTGTACCCTGCCAACCCTTGTCTCTGCTGGGAGGTCAGAGGGGAGCCCTCTCTGTTTTATTCCAAACACCTCGGACTGGCAGCGTGGCCCACTTTTACTGGACATACCACAGGGGGCCAGGGCCTCACTGTGGGCCCTGGGTGCTGTCACACATCCTCCCCTCATGCTCCTCACTGGGTCAGTCTTTGAGGTACTCAGATTGTCTCCAGGGCTCCAGTGGAATATTTTCAGTCATGGTGCAGTTTGGCCCCAGCCTATTCTTCCAACTTCATTCTTCCTCCTCCACATTGTGGTCCTTTCCAAAGCACATCTGACAGCTTATTGCTAGCCATGTTGGTCAACTCAGCTGCAATCACAAAATATAAAACAGCACAGGTTAGGTGGCTAAACAACAAGCAGTTATTTCCTCACAGTCTGTAGGTTCAAAGTCCAAGATGGGGTGCCAGCAAAGTTGGTTTCTGGTGAGGCCTCTCTTCCTGATTTGTGGATGGCCTCTACTGTGCTGTGTCCTCATACGGCTTTCTTTTGGCATGTGCAGGAAGAGATGGGTCTCTAGAGTCTTTTCTATGTAAGTACACCTGTCCTATTGGACCTACCCTTATGACCTCATTTAACTTTCCTCACCTCCCCAATAGCCCTACCTCTAATACAGTCACATGATGGGTTAAGCTTCAAATATGAATTTGGGGGGCCAGGCACAGTGGTGAATGCCTGTAATACCAGGGACTCCAGAGCCTTAGGCAGGAGGACGGCAAGTTCAAGATCAGCCTTAGCAACTTAGTGAGACCTGTCGAAGAAGAAGAAGAAGGAGAAGGAGAGGGAGAGGGAGAGGGAGAGGGAGAGGGAGAGGGAGAGGGAGAGGGAGAAGGAGGAGGAGGAGGAGGAGGAGGAGGAGGAGAGGGAGGGAGAGGGGGAGGAGGAGGAAGAGGGAGAGGAGGAGGAGGAAGAGGAGGGGAAACAAATATGAATTCAGGGGGACACAATTCAGTCCATAGCCCTCTCTAAACACACTACTTACATGCCCATGTTTGCACCAAGCCTCCATCTGAGTTGCCTTCTCCTCTATAATCCTCAATCACTAGCTGCCAAAATCCAGGCGGATTTTCATGTTCCCTGACCCTCCTGTCCCAGGGGCTGTCTCCATTTGTTTATCTTCCATTGCACTGAGAATCTCTCAGAACCTGCATTTCTGCCATGATTACTGTAATTTGTGAACTTAGGTCTGCTCTCTTTCTAGACTGCGAACTACCAAGAGGAAAAACACGCTTTACTACATTTTTAACTATCACAGAGCTTGACACTGGTGGCTCAATTAATATTTGCTGAATTTTAAAAAATGGAGCCATGCTGCCACCAAGGATATTTCACTCCATTAGCCATTTTTAAACAAATCTTTCCAAGATACTTTGAGTCAGTGGTTCAGTGTTAGAATGTCTTTGATCCATATATTAGTTTCCTAATGCCAACTATAGCACGTTGCCACATATTTGCTTACAACAACACTTGTTTTTTCTCTTACAGGAGGCCAGGAGTCTAAAACTAGTCTCGCTGGACTAAAATCAAGATGGCAGCAAGATGAGTCCCCTGGAAACTTTGAGGGGAAGAATTTGTTTCTTACCTTTTTCAGCTTTTGCAGGCCTCCTCTGTTCCTTGGTTCATGACCACTTCCTCAAATAAATCCAATCTCTGTTTTCATTGTAACTTCTTCTACCACCAATTCTGCTTCTCTTGCCCTCTTCTTAGAAAGACATTTGCAATTCACTGGACCTACCCTTGATTATCCAGGATAATCTCCTACCTCAAGATCATTAGCTAAATCATATTTGCAAAACTCCTTTAGCTATTATGTAGCATATTCATAGATTCCAGGGATTAGGATGTGGACATCCTTGGGCACCATTGCTCAGTACCTCATTCTGATGGCAGTGCTCTAGTTATCAAAATCTCAGTTACATTATGGTAGGTTCTTTTCTCAGGTATTTCTCACAATGGACTGAGCAGTAGTGGGGAGATTTTCCAGACTGAGTCAGGAGCTTCAATTTGAGCCTCCAATGTGTTTTCTGCTGCACATTTTTGAACTTCAGTGTTTTCATATACAGAATGGTAATAAAATGCTGCTTTGAAGATTCAGGAAACTAATATCCGTGGGAAATACACCTGAGATTCAGCTTCCTGTCATTCACATGCCCCTTTCCTTCCATCAATGCTGGCATTTAAATCACATCCTCTTCTCTTTTACCTACAACATCTACAAGTGCAGGATTTGATCATGATTAAGCAATTTCTCCTCCCCTGTCAGACTTCAATGAGGTTCTCTTGAAATAAAATCGAGTTTGATGTGCAGAGCAATCAAAATGTGCCAGGTTTTCCTTCAATGTCAAGGTAGGTAGGAAGGCCTAGTACATGTGCATGCACATACACAAAAACACACACTCACCTTTACCACCAGCACCACTGCAGGATACCTGGGGTTAAGCTTCCAGTAAAGCTTCCTACTAAGTCAGCAAACAGTGGTGACCCCCAGTGGAGGCAAGATACCAGGAAAACATAAGGGGGCTGGTCCTTACTGCACTGGTACCCATCCAGCCTCTTGGCAGCCTTTGAGTCTCATCTTTTCTAGTTTACCTTCTGCACTGTGCCTTACAAACTATGTACTTAAATATGCAAATCAGATTGACCAATATCTTTTAAAACATGGCTCCCCTAGAACAGAGTCTAGGCTCCTTGGATGGTGCCCAAGGCCTTCATTTCTCCAGCTTTACTCCCAACTGCTCCCTTCCTTACCTCTGGAGTCCACTCAGCCATTCCCATAGGCACCACACCCTCTAGCCTCAATGGCTTGGAGCATGCAATAGTTTTGCATCTCCTGCCTACCATCTTAACTAATCATTCTGTACAACCCATCTGGGGCATGATACCTCCAAGGACCTCCTCTGACAACTAGCCTGGGTGACATTTCTCTGCTCCCTGACACCTGGTCATTATGGTGCAATTGCTACTTTCTACTGACACAGCCACTGAGTATTTCTCACCAAAGGATTCCAGAGTAAAGATGTCTAACTTAACTTTGTATGCCCAAAGTCTCATATAGCACTTGACACCCAGTAGGAGAACTGGATTAAAGTGAATTCAAAGAATTTTCTTTTCTTTTTTTTTTTTGGAACCAGGGATTGAACTCAGAGACACTGGGCCACTGAGCCACATCCCCAGCCCTATTTTGTATTTTATTTAGAGACAGGGCCTCACTGAGTTGTTTAGAGCCTCGCTAAATTGCTGAGGCTGGTTAGCTTTGAACTCGCAATCCTCCTGCCTCAGCCTCCTGAGTCGCTGGAATTATAGGCGTGTGCCACCACGCGGGCTAGAATTTGCTTTTCCACAGGGATTAAGCTGACCTGTCTTGCACTTGCTTGAAGGTGTACTCTGCTGCTGGATGTCTGCAAAACATCTGATAGAACCTGGATTTAGGACACTTTTACACTATTAGTGGGACGTAAATTAGTGCAATCTCTAGGAAAATCAGTATGGAGGCTCCTCAAAAGCCTAGGCTTGGAACCACCGAATGACCCAGCTATACCACTCCTCAGTATTTACCCTGAAGAATTAAAGGCATCTTACTACAGTGATACCTGCATATCTATGTTTTATAGCAGCACATTCACAATAGTCAAACTATGGAACCAGCTTGGGTGTCCATCAAAAAATGAATGCATAAAAAAAAAGTGGTATAATACATAATGGAGTTGAATTCAGCCACAAGGAAGAATGAAATTATGTCATTTGTAGGAAAATGAATGGTACTAGAAACCATCACATTAAGCAAAATAAATCAAACTCAGAAGATTAAGGGTCGTATGTTTTCCTTTCACATGTGTGAGCTAGAGAGGAAAAAGGAAAACAAAGGTGGAGGTGAATCTCCTAAAAATCAAAGGGAGATCAGTGGAGGAAAGGGACCAAGGGGTGGGAGGTGGGCAGGGAGAGGGGAAGTGCTGGGGAATGACATTGGTCAAATTATATTGTTACATTGTGTGCATGTACGAATATGTGACAACAAATCCCATCAATATGTACAACTATAATGTACCGATAAAGCAATGTGGGGAAAAAACTCTGGTTTTATAAAAATCTCTCTTTACAGAAGCTAAACTGTTAAGCCAGCAAGTCTAGAGCTCCAGAAACCACCAGAAAAGGGCAAATGTGACGGAAGATGGTGCTTGTTACTCACCACCAACATTGGTTTTTCAGCCAAACGGGTTTCTTGATTAATGATTCTGTAAAACATTTGGGAAAAATATAAAAACAAGTTAATGTGATATTCTCTGATTCCCAACTCCCTGCCAGCCATCATCTGTACCATATTGCCGTTTTGGCCTCTAACAAGTGTCTCTCCTCTTTGGCAACCCTCTTGAATTGTGGGGAGAAATTCAACAACCCCATGTGAGCAACAGCTCTCATGAAGTGCACATTGAGGTCACCAGTCTTGGAAAGGGACAGTCACCATCTGCTTGAAGGTTGGTGCATAATACAAGAGACATACCTTATTATTATTATTATTATTATTATTATTATTATTATTTTAATTTCCTATATTCCCTCCCCTCAAATAGTTTTGAAACTGAGGGAAAAAAATGAAAGAGAAAGTTTTCTGCTGTTTTGGACTTAATATACAGGTCAACATACAGGACCATCTGTCACTGATTTTTTTTTATAGTTAAATGTTCAACAGTAATAGCTACCACTTGCCAGAACTAGCTATTATTTCACCCTCGTTGTATCTTGGTGAGAACTAAGATACAGATAGAGAAGTGAAAGTTCCTCTTAACTAACTTTACCAAAGGGCTAGTAAGTGATAGAGCCATGATTTGAACTTGGTTGTTTTGACTTCAACTCTCATGTTCTTGTTACTGTGTTCAGTGTCTGCATCCTGTCACTCTGTCCCTGATCCATGAGTTTTCTGATCCATATCACCCCGTACCCAGAGGTCTTCTGATACAAACACATTCCTAACTACCCTGAGTATTTCTGTTAAAGCAGAGAGTTCCTTGCCGCCCAGGGCAATTTTTTCCAGCTCTGCCTCAGCACAGATTGTAAGCAAAATCTTCCTCATGTAGCTCACATCTGCTATTGCTCTGCCCTCTGGTACTAGCTCTGGTCCTGAGATCTTACAGAATCATTTTTTCACAGACAACCCTTGCAATGTCTGAAGACACTATCTTCAGCCTTGGGCTGAAGGATTCAATACTGAGCCTGGGCCTAGAAAAGTTCATTGCAGAAACTGAATTTAGAGAGGATTGCTGATCCTGAGTGTGTTGAATGTGTCAATGCTTCTCCACATAAGATCGTTCTTATACCCAAATCTAAATTCTCCATCAGTCAAGTTTTTCTCAAATGGAGACAAACTTGGATTTTTTTTTTCTTCCCTTGGGACTAGGAATAAAATAGCTGCTCTCATTAAGGCAGTTCAAGAATGCACTGGTTGTTAGTAAGGGTCGTAATAGAGTGAGAACTACAACTCGGGTTCAGTGGGGACAGTCACTGGCATACCCATCTCCACTGCTACATCCAGAGTGTTCCTAGGGGAAACACGTGGCCAGATCTCATGAGTGATTCCCAAACACTGTTCCTAACCTTATTTCCCCATCTGGAAGGTGATGTTTGTGGCCTGGCTCTTCCTTCCTCTGCTCCTTTCTCATCTTCTCTTGCTGATGGATTTTGTGGAAAAGAGTTAGAACAGGAAACAGCCTGATTTCTGCACAGGACGAGAGGGCAAACATTTCAGGCCATATGGGCCACACAGTCTCTGGTGCAATTTTTCAGTTCTCCCACCAAAAAGTGAAGGCCATCATAGACACAGTCACAGATGAATGGGTGTGGCCGTGTTCCAATAGAATTTATTTATGGATGTTGCAAATAGAATTTTTTATCATTTTGATTTGCCACAAAATAGTATTCTTTTGATAGTATTATATTTTTGTTTAAATATTTAAAAATTTAAAAATCTATCTTAGCTTGATAGCCATCAGAGGCAGAGAATGGGTCAGTACGACTCCCAGCCATATTTTTAGACTTTTGGCCTTAGAATGATCCCAGGAGTCAGCTGGGGTGAGACATTCTAGTCTATACAATCTCTCAAGATCTTGATCCATGTGGGACTTGCATGCTTGGTGACTCTTCTGGAAATAATGTGTATCCTGGCGTTTTCTTCCCCTTTGGCCCATTCCTCTGACGTGGCCAAGCCCAGAGTCAATAGATCCGTCACATCCGTCTGTGTCTTAACTTCATGGTGTCATTCCTTAGAAGGATTGGCCCGCACAAGAGGAATATTTGACAACTGCCTTAAGCTTTGACTCACTACTGCAAAAGGGCAAATGCCTGAAAATTAATTCCCTCGGAAAAGAAATAGGATTGAGAAGAAACCAGAAGGGTTAAGGAAAATAGCAACTTAACAGGAAATGAGGCACTTGGGGAAACTAGAATGAAAAAAGAGTTGAGATGGGTCATTGAATTGGACCAGTCAAGGGAATATTGGCTCTTCCTTGAGGTAAAAACTGGCATTTTCCAACCTTAAACACATTTCTTAACTTTAGTTCCTAAGTACCTTGTTCAGTTCTAAGTGCTGTGATGAAAGAGAGTCTTAGAGCTACTTTGAACTATTTTAAATCATCTACAATAAGTTGTTTTCTTAATCTGGAAGTGGGAATTTTGAGTTCTGCTAAATATTGTTTCTTTTAAATCCTTTATTTGTCTTAGGAAAGTCCCCGGGCTCTTGTTCCTGTTTGCATGTTGGCTTATTCACCAAAGCTTCTCGAATGAACTCCGTTCTTCCTCATTTTATGTGCAGTCTGGGAAAAGGAAGGCCACATAGCAGGAGTGTACACAGCAGACAACTGAGCCAGAGGGTCTAACAAGCTGGTCAATAGACTCTCAATCACTGATCCATACCAGGAATGGGCATAAACCTCCTTGGTGTCTACAGAGTTCCCAGGGCACGGCAGGAGGCAGGTGGGATGAAAGGTACAGAGCAGACCTAAGTGCCAAGTCCTACTGCTAACACATCCAAGGTCTTATGCCAATCGTGTTCTGCATGGGTCTGCAAAGGAATGAAACAAGTTTCTAAGCAGTCAGAAAAATCATGATCTGAACCACACATTTAGCTCCATTGAAAACATGAATTAGTTCACAAATTATGGAAATGTTGAAGGGCTCACAGAACATATGTTCATGTGCTACACTCACAAATTTGGCTTTGAAAAATAATATTTTATAATTACAAAAATAGAAAATACAAAAAGAAATTTTAAAAAGCCAAATAGATTATAATGGGTTAAAAATTATCCATTACTAAAAAAATTTAAACAAAGAATTGCCATATGATTCAGAAATTCTCCTTTTCAGTATTTGCCCCAAAGAATTAAAAGCACAGACTCAAACAGATCTCTATATGTCCATTTCATAGCAGCACTATCCTCATTAACCAAATGCTCACAACAAATTATCAACCAAGAATGGATAAATAACATGTGGAAGAATATTATTTGGGCTTAAAAAGGAATGAAATTTTGGCAGACGCTACAACACCAATAAACCTGGAAGGTGTTTTTCTAAGTGAAATAAGTCAGATACAAAGAAAATCACATATTGTATGATTTCATGTATGTGGGGGATCAGAGAAAGTGGTAAAAGGATGGTGCTGGTGGCCAGGGCCTATGGGGTGGGTGGTAGCAAGTTACTGTTTAGTGAGTATGGAGTTTCACATTTAAAAGATGGGCACTGGAGATGGTTGCCCAACCATATGAATGCACTTAATGACACTGAACTTAAAATGGCAAATTTCATGTTATGTATATTTTACCAAAATAAAAACATAATTGTTAACAAAAGAAGCACAAAACTTAGCCTCAAAACTGCAAAACATTGTTAAAAGAAATTATAGAATGTTTAAAGAAATAAAGAGACCTCCATGCTTATGGATTGGGAAATTTAATCTTGGTAAGATGGCAATTCTCCCCAAATTGATGTATAGATTCAAAACAATATTTGTTCCCACCATTTTGCAGCTTCTTTTGCAGAAATTGAGAAGCAGATTCTAAAATTTGTATGGATATTCAAGAGACTTGAAATAGCCAGAATATCTTTACAAAGGACAACATTAGAGGGATCATGCTTCAAACCTACACAAAGCTATGGTAAGCAAAGTGTGGTTCTGGCATAGGACAGATATACAGATGAATGGAATAGAACTGAAAGATCAGAAATAAACCCGCATGTTTATGGTCAATTGAATTTCCACAAGAACATGAAGATAATTCATGGAGGAAAGAACAATCTTGTCAACAAATGGTAAAGGGATGGCTGCAGATCCACATGCAAAAGAAAAAATTGGCCCCCCGCCTCACACCATATCCAACAAAATGTATCAAAGACCTAAATGTAAAGAAGCTAAAGCTAAACCCTCATTCACTGCTGATGGGGTTGGAAATAGTGCAGACACTTAGGAAAACAGTCTGGCAGTTTCTCAAATGACACAGAGATATCATAAGACCCAGAAATTCCTTCCTATAAATCAAATGTGATCTATCTGCACCATATAACATTCATTCATAAAAAGAATGGAATACTGATACATACATGGATGAACCTTGAAAACATGACTGGGGCGATGAAGGTATTCTAGTATTGCTTAAGGTAATGATTCCACAACTCTATGGATATGCTAAAACTACTGAATTTCATACATTAAATGGATGAATTTTATGGTACTTGAATTGCATCTCAGAAAGTTCTTACCAAAAGCTTTATTTGTTCCCACCATTTGGTTATTGTGAATAATGCTGCTATATAACAGGGGTGTGTACAAACGTATGTTTGAGTCCCTTCTTTTAATTCTTTTGGTACATACTCAGAGGTAAAATTCTGAGTCATATAACACGTCTGTGTTTAATATTTTTAGTAATGAATGATTTTTTTTTTTTTTTTGCAGTGCTGGGGATTAAACCCAGGGCCCTGTGCTGCCAAGATAAGAACTCTATCAACTGAGCTATATTCCCAGCCCAGTAATGAATAATTTTTAATTCATTGTTTATTTGCCTTCCTATATCCATATCATTGTCAGCACTTTGGTTTATGTCTTTATAGCCTTTCTCTGCACATGTTTATACATTTTTAAATAAAATTAGGATTTCAGTGTTTCATAGTCTGCATTTTTATTCATTTGTAGATTTTATTCATTTACATATTTCCATGTTATTAGTCTTCTACAGCACTATTTTAAATCTTTTTGTTGTATTCCACTTTATGAATGGACTGTCATTTAGTTAATCAACAGTCTATAGTGGGACTTCTGCTTCTAACTATTTGTACTTTTAAATAACATGATGTTGAAAATTCTTTCAAATGAATTTCTTAATCACCCATAATTATTTCTTGGAATGGATTCTGGAATCAGGTCAAATTTTATGCATGCTTAATGATTTTTGAAATGTTTTATCAAATTATTCTTCAAAAAGGATATGCCTAGTATATGAAAAGATGACCAACACCATTAGCCATTAGGCAAATGCAAAATCTTGAGATGCTAGTTCATACCCACTAGGATGGCTATGACCAAAAAGATAGGCAATAACAAATGTTGAAAAGGTATAGATAAATGAAACCACTATTCATTGCTGGTGGAAATGTAAAGTGGTATAACCACTTTGGAAAAGTTTGACAGTTCTTTAAAAGTTTGAACACAGAGGTACCATATTACTTGGTAATTCTATCCTTAGGGATACACCCAAGAGAATTTAAAACATAGGTTCACACAAATACTAGTGTATGAATGTCTGTGGAAGCATTATTCATAATAACAAAAATTGGAAACAACCCAGGTGTCCATCAACTAATGGCTGGATAAGCAAAAGGTGGTATACACATATAATAGAATATTATTCAGCCATGGGTAAGGCAGAGTGGGCATCAACTAATCTGTTGACCTCAATAGAACAAAAAGACAGAGGACAATTGGATTTGCTCTCTGCCTGACTGCTTGAGCTGGAAAGTGATCTTCTCTGGCCTTCAGTGCTCCTGGTTCTCTGGACTGCACTTGTAGATTGGAATCAATTTCATCAGCTCTTATTAAAGTTTCAAACACCACTAGCTCGCTCGCTCGCTCTCTCTCTCTCTCTCTCTATCCTGGCTACCATACACTGACCCGCTTGCCTCTTCCGTGCTCTTCCACCATGATGTTCTGCCTAACCTCAGGCTCAGAGTAATGGAGTTGGCCAACCATGAACTGAACCTCTGAAACCATGAGCCCAAAGTAAACTTTTCCTCTTCTAAGTTGTTCTTGTCAGGTATTTCAATCATAGCAATGAAAAGCTGACTAACACACCAGACCAGCAACAACTGTGCAGTCTTCATGGCAAAGGGAGTTGAGAGGACTCACAGACTGTTGTAGGGGCTCCATGGCATCCTTAAGATTAGAGTGCAACTCCTAGGCACCTGCCAATCACCATGCCTGCTGGCCTCTGGGTAGAGATTACTCTCTATAAAAATAGAGATGACTATCTTCAAACATACTGGCCCATTCTGTAAAAGGAAGCTAACCTGGAACTGAGGTTGGCCAATTATTAACTGTTTCATAGTGTGGTCCCAGTATGAGCAACAACAGTTTCCCCTGGGAACTCGTTAGAAGGGTAAGTTCTTGGGCCACACCCTAAAACCTTCTAAATCAGGAGCAGGATGGGAGTGGGGAAAGCAATCAGCATTTCACTAAGGTTTCCAGGTGACACCACTGCAAGGTTAAGTTTGAGGACCATTGCTGTAAAGAACACACCCCAAATTTATCTGCACTTTGTAATCTACTAGAGACCTTCAAGAAAATACTCAAGTACCAGGAGTGAGCTAGAGTCAGCTCCTATCTGCTCACCCCAGATGAGTTTTTAAATTCCAGAAATTGTGTGAGTCAGGCATTTAACACAGCCAATACTTTTAAATTATGTCATATAGAAATTTAAAATTTAAAAAATTATATTAAAATTAAAGTAGCAAATGTTCAAACTATACCAGCTCCAAACCCTCTTACTATATTCTACTATCATCTATGCTTATGAGATTATTTATATCTGCTTTAGCTGCAGGGTGATACGAGGCATGGCACAGGCCTATAATCCCAGTGACCTGGGAGACTGAAGCAATTTCGAAGTCAGCCTGGGCAACTTAGCAAGACCCTATCTCAAAATAAAAAATAAAAAGGAGTAGGGCTCAGTGATAGACCCCTTCTGGGTTCAATGCCTGGTACCACAAAAAACAAAAGACTATTTTCATAGTGAAAATACCATATACAATATGGTTTTCTATTGAGCATCTTGAAATCACATGACAGGGATATTTACACCACAGACATAAGTAAATGTTAGCAATCAGGGCTTTTCCACCCAGAGAGCCTGTAGTTCAGCATTTACAAACACACCACTTCTTGTTCTTCCAGAGGTTATCATTTAATGAGTCCAAGTGTGTTTGGACTCGGTAATTAATAAAAGAAAACCTCAGGTGATTGTAATGTGCAGCCAACTTTGGGAACCACCATTCTAAAGAAAGCCAGTTCAATACCGGGCACATGAGAGTCACTTAATGGGACTGTTCCAAAGACCCATGCACTGGACAGAGGCTGTGTTATGTGAAGATGTGGGAAGGATCTTCCCACTTCTCACAAACTCAGTTATTGGTGGAAGGAAACTACAGCAAATAAGTGATGAGGATCAGGGAGGTAACAGTGGTCAACATTTGCATTTGCATCCCATGGGCCACACCATATCCCATGGGCCACTTAGCTCCAGTCAAGAATTGCTCACATAGGATGCAGTCCAGGGCTTCCAGAACTTCTGGTGTTTTGGGAAAGTTGAAAAATCTGAATTCTTGAATGAAACCTCTTGATCTTTAAGAAACAACAAAGACCAAGGAAGTCACATTGGCTGTCCAGGTTTAGCCAGTGAGCTACTGATTTGAAACCCCTTATCTAGCATGAGAGAGATTCATAGGAGACACTGAAAATATGGCCATCACAAGTGAAACCCACTCTTGGTAGCCTTGCTGTGGCCATATCTCATCAGGAACATAGGCCCTAACAGTCACTGGATTCCTCCTCCAAGTATAGGTAGCAGGTCAAAACATGGGTCCTGGGGAAGTAGTGGGTGGCATTCCCAGATTTGTCCTTACATGGTACCATATTCTCCCAATTGAGGAAGAGAGTTAGAAGTTCAAAGGACAAAAAATAAAAAATAACAAATGTTTATCACAAAACCCTACCCCAGGATGTTCCATGAGCTGACATGAAGTAATTGAACATTGTGCATGGTGATGTGCATCCAACTCCACTCCCATAAGTAAGTCTGGAGCTCAGAGGAACAGATCTCTCAGGCCATGTCTCCTCCAGGCAAATACCTTGCAAACATTGATTTTAAGTTTTCAATGACAACTTCTCAGATCAGTAAATCTAACCACGTCAAATTGTAGCCACAAAGTAATCAGAACCTTTTTATAGTGCTGGTGGGAATATAAAATGGCATCATTTTGAAAGACAGTCTGGAAATTCTTCAAAATATTCAACACAGAGTTACCATATGATCCAGAAAACCTCCTCCTAGATGTGCATCCAAGAGAAGTAACAGCAAGACCATACAAAAACATGGTACCCATGTATGCTCATAGCAGCATTATTCATAACAGACAAAGAATGGAAACAACCCATATATCCATCAACGGACAGATAAAATAAGTCAAATCCATACAAGGGAAAATCATTTAGCCATTAAAGGGAATGAAGCACTGATCCATTTAACTACATGGAGGTTCCCTGAAAACACTGTTCTAAGTGAAAGAAGCCACACACAAAAGGCCATGTATTGTACGGTTGCACTTATGGGAAACATTCAGAATAGACAAATCCATGGAGACAGGAAGTAAGCTAGACATTGCCAGGGGCTAGGAGAAGGGAGAATGGGGAGTAGTTGCTAATGGGTTGGGGTTTTTTGGGGGGTGATGAAAATGATCTGGAATTAGATAATAGTGATAGTTATACAATCCAGTGAATATACACAAGAAAATCCCCGTTAAATTGTATACTTTAAAGTATACAATTTTAAAAAGTACCACATTTCTAAGTGGACAGCTTGTTCCTTGGCAAGAAATATATAAACATCCCCTCTGTCTCACTGTGGAATGAATCAGGACAGGAAGAAGCGCAGTGACAGTCCCTCTGATAACAATTGACATACAGAGGCCAAAGCACAGAATTTCATGGCCAAGGAGAGGATGATCTGAAGACATGTTTGGAATCAAAGTGTCATGCAAATTTACAATGTGGACCTACAGAGGAAAGGCCCACAGAAAAGGACCCTTATGTTTAGAATCCTCCCCCAAAGCGGGGCCTCAGCTGTCAGAGGCCCTCTCCAGGGAACCTGACTGCTCTACTGAACCACAACCACTTATCATAGGCAGCTGAGCTCTAATGGGGGCTACAGTGACATGACCTGAAATTGACAAGTGTAATTTTTCCAAGCCATGAGGGGATTTATTTATTTTTGGTTTATAGAGATGACCCTGCAAAGACACAGCTGATTGTACTATGAAAATCCAGTGGGGCTAACCCCAGTCACAGGCAACCATTCCTTAGTTGTCACCAGAAGGACAAGTAAAAGAGAACAAATGCATCCCAAGAAGAATCTCCTTTCATTGTGGAACCATTCTTAAAAGCAAACAAACGTGAGAATGAGATCTAAGTAAGTTGTGTAGTGCTGCTGTTGATCTAGAGGGAAGATGCACAGTCAGCATCTGGGCAAGAGGACAGAAGTTGTGCCCTGGGTTCCAAATAAAGGGAATCAAATACAGGGTATTGGTTACTAAAGTGCTGGGGAAGGCCAAAGTAGCAGAAAAAGAGAGATGAGCTTAGTCAGAGACCAGAACTACAGGAAGCTAGACATTCCTAGGTAAGAGACCTAACCTAAATACTGTGAGCTGGTCTAGGATCTTGATATTGTAAAAACATGGCTGCTGGACCCCTGGTGATATCTTGTACCCCAGGAAGTGGAGCTTATCCTCCCTCTGCAGCTTTTGGAGCCAGGCAGCCAGATCACCCCTGCCAGCCCTGACACTGTCTGAACAGCCGCTCACCATGAACCATGCTATTGAGGCTGGGGATGCTCCCACACTATAGTCACTGCAGCCTGAGCAGGAGCCCAGGAGTTCACCCACCATAACACTGCTGCAGACAGCAAGAAAGGCTAGGCAGGGTTCTTCCGGCTTCCTGTCTTCAATGCCAATTGAAGGGGGTCTGCCAATGACCCCCAAGACAGAATGGGGAGAACAGGTGGAGAATCTAAACACAGCACACAGTGTCCCAGCCTCCTGCCATATAGAACAGAGCACAGAGGAGTAGGAATGGGGCTGAGGGACAAAATGACCAATATGGAGAGTGGTGGAGTCTTTCATGACTTGAGGTAGCTAAACAAGAGAAGAAAGTATCTTATTTCCACCTTGGGCAAAGTTTAAGCTTGGAGAAAATTGCTTTACCAAATACAGTTTTACTTGTTCACTCTCTTATTCATTCATGCATTTACGCATGTATTTGTTGGGTGATTTGCTAATGCAGCGAAGAGTGAATGCCATTAATAGTAGCATGTCTCCTTCCTTCTTTTACACCCTACTGTTCTCAAGGGTCTTTCTGGGCTTCTAGAATTCCCTGTAATCATTTTTCCTGCCTAGGAGTGGAACCAACATCATGGGGGAAATGGTGAGGGGAATGAGATGCTCCCTGGAGACTGAATCCACTACTAGGCTGATGCTGAAATTCCTCCAATTCTATCCTTCCTCTTTTGTTCAGGATAAACACCTAGTTCACATCATTCTTTTTATTTAAAAGGCAGAAGTATACCTTTTCATTAAGGAATGGGATTTTCTAAAAGGACTTTGTTGCATGAAACATTCTATGTACTCTATGATACACTGCCATGTCCACACCTGCATCTTTTCAGATGACCTAGAGAGAGTCTACATGGCAACTTCTAGTAGAGGCATCAGAGAAGAGTCAAGCATCCAACAAAAATCAGGCCTGTTCACTGTACTGCCCTAACCAAGTTTTGGGAGTCTGGAGGAAAAATATGTGTTCTGGGTGAGTGGATCCATGTCCTCAAGCCTTAGCTCTTGCCCTATGGGGCCACCTTAAGAGGCTTTGTCTGATCATTGAGGGCAGAGGATGCATGAACCAGGGAACTCTGTGGCTATGAGTTTCTGCAGTTCCCATTGTTCATGGAAAAATTGTCCATCCTCCAGTCCAAGCAAATATTTGAACTTTTTTTTTTACAGACTGCATTTTGATTCATTGTACACAAATGGGGTGTGCACAATGTAGATTCATACCATTAAACCTTTGTACTTCAAAAGCATATTTCCAGCTCTTGTGGCAAGAGCCTTAAACAAAGCCAGAGAAAATCTTTGTGGGCATAGAACAGAGCAAATCTAAGTGAAAAGAGTGAAGGACCTTATAGAAGAGGTTGCTTTGTAGGTCAGAGTGACTCTAGTGAATGGCATCCTGCAGGCAATGGAGATATGACTTCAAGAAAGAAGGTTCTATCATATTTGAACGGGTCCTGGTGAGGTAGCTCTGGGCAGAGTAGACACAGAAGCAAGGGAAAAGGGAAGGTCCAAGGTTGGATCTCAAGGAGAAAGCAAAAGGCAGAAATGGGATCTGAAGTGAAGGGTCAACAGTGAAGGGTCAACAATGACGGGTCAAGCTGAATGTGATGGTGCATGCCTGTAATTCTAGCAATTTGGGAGACTGAGGCAGGGAAATTGCAAGTTGAGACTGAGGAGAGTCTTAACAGAGGCCAGTCTCAACAACTTAGTGAGAACCTAAGCAACTTAGTGAGACTTTGTCTCAAAATAAAAAATAGAAAGGGCTGGGTAAGTGGTAAAGCACCTCTGGGTTCAGAAGGCAGGTCCAGAACCAAGAAGAGAGAGAGTGCAAGAGCAGAGAGGAAGACACAAGATCATTGGGTTGCTTTTCATACTACCCTTTCCTTTGGTGTGCCTCATGGGTGTGGTAGGACAGCTGGTGCAGCATGTAATCCTGTGGGAAATTTCAGATACTAGAGGTGGTTCTCACAAGTACTCGTCAGGGTACTCTCACAGGAAAGGAGATACTGAGTGGACTGAGGTCCTCTGGGAAGTCTCTGGAGCATATCTAGTTTGTGGATCTCCAGGGAAGGCTGATGGAACTCGGCAAGGGTCCAGAGCAAGTTGTGGAAAAGCTGGGATTCATGCACATGAAAGATAGGTGGAAATGAGAAGTCACGGGGTATATGACTGCTGTCTGGTGTGTCTGCATGAGCAAAGACAGCACACATTCCGGAGGACAACCACATGGACATCTTCATTGAAGATGAACAAAGGCTGGTCTGCACACTTCTGTTTTTAGCAGCACTGTGGCCTGCATTGTGACCATATGATCATGATGTAGAGACTCAACAGAATGGGGGAAAGCCCCTGCTGAGTACAACGTGACATTCGGGTGGGAGGAGTTCAGTATGTTACTATGTGAGAACTTTCTGAAGTTCATGTTGATAATCTCATGGTGCTTATGGACATGGCAATGAAAATATTTCAATCTCCTGTTTTGTCATTTTGTCACCTGTAGTTACCACCAACTTTTAGACCTTGATGAAGTCTTCCTCCAAAGTCAAAAATCAAAACAGGCTGTCAGAAAGCAAATGAATGGGTAGCCCCAGGAATAAAGAACATTTCAATAGTCATTATTAAGTGGATCATAGGTAGAGTGCTAAGAAAAGGGGAACTACTTGAAGATCTTAAGCAGAGTTAAATAGAGAAGACAGGAGATCAAATGTAAGCAGGTCATGTCCCACGAGTATTATGCCCCTTGCATCTCACCCTTCTGTGTGTTGCTTAATAGAGCTGGATTGAGACACTACAAACTACCTTTCCCAGGTCCCTTGCCAGATGGCCTCCTTTTAGGTTTTGTCAAAAGGAGTCCTTGAGAGACCTGAAAGGAGAGAAGAGGGGAAGAGGGAGTCCTTCCTGTGTTTCCCATTCCCCTCTGCACCGCTCCATCAGGAGCTGTTGGCTCTAGCTGCCAGCCTCATTGTAGAGAGCCAGGACTGAAAAGCGTGTCAAGATGCTGTTTAAGGATGTCTGGAATGCTATGTTAGACTGCTTTTCATTGTTGTGACCAAAATACCTGACAACTTAAATGAGCAAAAATTTACTTTGCCTCATAGTATCAGAGATCTCAGTCCATGGCTAGCTGACTCCATTGCAGAAAGGCATGGTGGAGGAAAGTCCTTCAGTTCACGGCAGCTAGAAGCAGAGAAATAGAGTAGAAGGAGCCAGGGATAAGATATAGCCCTCAAGGGCACACTCCCCAGTGACTTACTTCCTCCAGTCATGTCCCACTTGCCTATAATTACCCCAGTAGGGCATTCAAATTACTAGCCCATCAAATGGATTAGTTCACGGACGAGGTTATAGTTCTTAGCATTGCCTAAAAGTCCCTCCTCTGAACCTTGCTGTATTGGGGATCACACTTTTAACACAAGAGACATACCAGATCCAAACCATAACAAATGCCATCCAAAATGTGTTCCCTGGGATCTGAAAGACCAGAACACCACAAGGCTGAATATTATTGTATGGAATAAGGCATGTCCAGAAAGCTAACATCTCTATCATCTTTCCGAATATGGGGCACAAAGGACTTCAAGAGATACCTCAGAGAACAAAATCACAAATTGCTAAAAAAACCAAAAAAACAAACCCATAACACACAATCATGCTCATACAAATTTTTTAAAAAGAAAGAAAAAGAAATAAAAATCAATATAGAGGGCTGGGGATATAGCTCCATTGGTAGAGTGCTTGCCCTGCAAGCACAAGGCCCTGGGTTCAATCCCCAGCACTGCAAAAAAAAAAAAAAAAAAAAAAA